>OZ005653.1:179042312-179216312 GCA_963930645.1 Salticus scenicus | reverse complement strand
AATGCTACTAATGAAAACATTTTATTATTATTATTATTATTATTATTATTATTGTTTAATATTATTGTTCTAGTACTTGCTTGATAGAAATATCTCCAATTCCTAATCGAGTTTTTATACATAATTTTTTTCATCATTTTGCTGAGGTAAGCCTCCTAATCTCTCTACATATATTTAATTTCTGAATTTAAACCTTTAAATCTTTCCTACAGGTTCGAATGGGCCTAACTCGCAAGAAAACTGAAACCCTAATAAAACTTATAAGCATCTACAAAAATAAACAAAGAATAGTTTACTACGAAAATTGTTTATTAAGACATTTGGATTTATATAATATACATCATACGTAATATATATACTTAATATTCAAATTAAAAATAAACAAAACTTTTTTTTCCATTTTTGAAATGTTCGAGGGAACTACCCCGAGGGAATAATGGTAGAGATTTTGTACACTTAATTATAAATTCTTTTCCCAATGTGGTTTTTTTTTCTTATCATATTTAAATATCTAGTTCCTTATTATTAGTAGCAATAATACCCGCGGACTAATTTTACAAGTTTGCTTACCCATTAGACGATCCATGACGGGTGGCACCAGCATGCGGGACGACGGGGAACCAGGGTCTCGGGAGGTTTCACGGGCGAAATTTTTTTCAGCGACGGAAACACACCACCACAAAGAAAAATTCAAAACTGTTTGTTACCTCAAAATCTCGTGTCTCGCCTTATATTATTTTTTTTTAACTCTTTCTCTATTATGCCTCTTTTCAGTCCTCTCTTCCAATCGTTGGGGTACGTATACGCCCCTGTAAAATTTTAGAGGTTCCTCGGGATTTTACGATCGATATTATTGGGTTACATTCCCCGTTTATTTTCTTATGATTATTTTTCTTTAAATTCTTTTTCAGCGTCCCTTTTTCAGACACCTGGCGAGCGAGCAGATGGTCAACCGATCTGGTCACTATTTCAAAATTTTTATGGACGATTAAATAATTTTATATAACTTTTCACCTAGTTCGCGCGTCAGTGACCAAGTACTGGTTCTTTTATATTCTGAATCCTTTTCTTACTCCCTGTTCAATACATGTTTTCTGACTCTTGTTGCCCACTAGAATTGAGCAGCTGCTAGCATATTCCTTTATAAAATAATTTCTAAAGCCTTAGCTGCTTCGCAGTTAAATGATTCCTTTATAAAATAATTTCTAAAGCTTTTTCCTCAAGATTTCCACTACGTTATGTAACCTTTCACAATTCATCCCCTATATTCTACCCTTTTCTATACGTTTCTATATATCCCTTTTACGACGCATTCTTTCCCATTTACAGCATCGATTTTATTGCGTATTCTAAATTCTACTAATCCCTCGTAAAAATATATGCCAGCTGCTTTGCTAGATGATTCGTATCATATCATCTCAGCAATATGGCAAAATTTGACGCAAAAGAAAAAAAATTGAAAAAAAAAGAAAAATGCTGTAACTCTAGGGTTAAAGCGAAAACCTTGCGTTTCGAACATTTCAACAATGAGAAATAACACATAAATATAAATATCAAACATGCAGACAAGACATAATAAGAGAATAACTGGTGAAATATGTAATCAACGAACTAGGAAATATTTCATTCACGAGTAAATGTACTCAAAAGAAAAAAAATTATATGGAATGTCCTTAATAACAGCATATAATAGTACTAAGGACAGATAAGCAAATAGATAAATAAATAAGTTTATAATTAAATTAAGTGTTATATATATAAATTTCCCAGTTCGTGAATTACTAAATACAGATTTAACGTGATCTGCAACAGCATGTTAAAATTGTTGAAAAGGTGGTAATTAAAATACAAATAATAAATAAGCTGGACCCAATAAATTTTTTAAAAAAAATAGTGAAGAGTTGATAGTAGGTAAGTTCAACCAGTTCAGGGTGTTCGCAGAAGTATGTGCGCTATGTATGCGCGTGTAATTTAAATTTAGGTTCATGAGTTCCACAGTTGGTTCGTCTAAACAAAATTTTATAGCATGGCACTGAACTAATGTCGCTGACTTTAGACATATTTTCTCGTTGTAGCAACGAGTTTCTGCAAAAAATTTCACTGTATAAATTTTTGGCTCCGTCTCGATTTTGAGTGCTTTTGTGTGCACCATTATTTCTTGAAATTGAACTGTCACTACACCAGGTTGGCACGTACTATGTGCCTTGAAGGAAAGTCTAGCTAAAATAGGACAGTTATAACATCCCGCGCTTTTAAAATCATAATCGTCGAATTGTGGACAAATGGTCTGAGTGCGTAGAGTTATTTTATAATTGGAGAAATGGAGCTGTACCCTTACAGCAGACGAAAGAAGGAGGGAAGATTGCAGTTTATCCTCATGGATCTTAAACAGGTGAATATCCCTTTGTAACGGGAGGGCATGTTCCTGCGAGGTTCTTAACCTTTGTAAGGGGTCCGGTGAAGTTACACAGCGAAGAGTGTCTTCGTAGAAGTCGCATGTCGAGAGAGCAGGGTCGAAAATGAAGTCTTTTGTGAAAGAGGAGTTTGCCTGAATAGCGCCCACTTCTCCGGCCTTCGGGTTATTTCTCTCAGAAGCGGGGGCTAGATAAGCCTCTGTAGGGCGTCCCACACGCTGAATAAATCTATCATTGATATGTAGTTGGGGCTGATCGTATGCGCCGAGGATGGTTATGCGTATGCCTGATGACGTATACGCTGAGTCAGATATTAAAAGCTTGGAAACTGTATTGTTTTCGCTGTGGTGCACGGAGATTTTGTATTTACAAACATGCCCTGTTATCCTAGAGACTTCGTAGCTGTGGAGAAGTTCTGGTTCATAGAATGTTCGGAAAAAATTGCAAGCAGATCTTGTTAAAATACTGCATCCGACTCCCAATCCTCCTGGAATGCAACCTGAGATTCCCGGAAATTGTCTACTCTCACTGGTTTCAGCTTCGAACTTGAGGCCTTCTTTACCGATACGTTGTTTAATGCAGTGCACACCTCTACCGCAATATCTGTTAAAGATGCAGGACACTTGGGAAATGTGCTTAGCTATGACTGGGAAAGTGAAGTAGAGTCTTTCAGTATGGAAAGAACATAATACGTCCTCTAGTTTTATTGTTAGAGAGAATAAATGATTCTCATTTTTGTCAGAAATCCATAGACAGGTTTCTGACGATATGGTTTTGAGAGAGATTTCCGCTGTGGTATGCATTTGGCAGATTTTGGTATTATCCTGTAAGGTTTCACATGTTTTAATATCGGACTGTATTATTGAGTGTGAATTACAGTCCGCATGTGAAGATTGAACTAGGAGGGAGCACGCCAATAAAACCAGGGGAAGAGATGCTAAGTTAGCTCTTCGAGCGGCATGCACTTCTAAAAGTAAATAACAGTTCTGCAGAAATTCACGTATTATTGATCCCGTGAAAGCTCCAAGTAATAAAGAGCAGCGTGCAATAAACTTTCCCAGTTTATATAGTCCGTAAAACACAAAAAGGATTGTCTTTGTAAAATATATAAGGCTTTTCATAATAAGTTTTAGACACACTAAAAACACTAGCATGAGGACGGCTATCAGTGCGTATAAGATATACTGTATGAGCTGGGGAAGACATCTGAGATGCTGAAAAACTTCTAGACATAAAAAACATTGTCGTAGTGCACACACTGTTTTTCCTAAAACGTGAATATCGCCCGACACTGTTCGTCCACTGGGGTGTAAATAAATGACTTGTATCGTTGTCTTATAAGCTAAGAATTCAAATGGAATCTTAAGCATACAATCTTTTGGCACTGTAATAACGTGTTCGAACTCCGTACTTCGCAAAATGACTCTGCCTATGTCTGGTAAGTGCAGAATTGGGTCCTCGAAGCTTATAGTAAGATTATTTGCTGTAAATGTCGCTGATTCGTTCTCAAGTAACTTTCGGTGTAATGGACGAGGCGCATGCACTTCTAGTTTGTCAAAAAGGCAGATATCGATATTTAGGATTTTTGGGTTGTACAATGTCTAATCTTGTGTTACTGCTAAGAGTTGAGGGGTTTGGTGAGTGAGTGTGCATTTGCACTCACTTACTGTAACACATTTTCTTAAAGCACAAAATTCTGGCGTTCCCTGACACGAGTCACTGTCACATTCACAATTTGCACCTTTTTTATCCGTGCAATTATAAGAAGTGGAATTATCGTCATTGTGATCATTTAAATGACGAAGTATAAATGCTGATGGTTGAAGGAGCTGGTGATCTTCTGTTAATAGAAAACTTCGACTGCTTTTGATGCACTGTGAGCAGTCATGGATCAGACATGCTTTTGGAGGCAAATTAATTTTACTAGCTATATGCCGGGGTAGAGGTGCACAATGGTAATTACCATTGAAATGACACAGTTGTCCTCGATGTCTCGCCAGAGAGACGGATACTAGCATGAAGAGCAGGTATACTAAAAGACAAGGGAGCAAACTTGAAAAAACAATCCCACGGGTATGAAAATTATATTTAATTAACTTTTATAAAATATAATTAGAGGTTTAATGGGTAAATATTTTATCATACAGGAGTTAAGAGGAGTTCAGATGAAACTTTGTACGTTGAATGTTTTTTTTTTTTTTTTTTTTTTTTTTGACACTTTAAATTACAAGAGAGAGAAAAGAAAATTTAAATAAGGTACCACATGATACTCTAAATGTATTGAGTTGTACATGATGACCATATGTATACATATATACATCTAAATGCTCAATGAGAGGAGAATTACACACGAAAATTCATCACTATAATGAAAATACATGCAATAAAAATGTTTTAATAAGAAATCATAATCTAATGCGGAATACATAATAATTAGAATTATATAGACTCTGATTTTCAAATAGAAAGGTTTTTTTTTTTTTTTTTTTTTTTTTTAATGTCATTAATTGACCAATAATAATGGGGTCTAAATTATTCGTTATCTTATAATAATTATAATAGTTACTTTATATAAGTATACGTAACATGCTAATATAGTTACTTAATAATATAGTAAAAAGGAAATAATATACGAAAGGTATTTATAATTTCAATGACGAAAGACGCAGCGCGTGACGAAAGACGCAGCGCAATATAGATTATATACACCATAAGATAATTTAATTCTCGAATATATTAAATGGTTATGATTTGGATAATGTATTTTAATTTAAAATAGACGGGAAAATGAAAATTGGACATAAATGTAACGTATTTTATTTTAAATAATAGTAGAATATGAATTTGTTTATCTTTTTTTTTTTTGAAGAAAATTATAATAAGTAGTCTGAACTTCGGTTTGACGGAAAATGACAAGTAAATAAATGTTAAGTATGATTTCGTAAAATTATGTAATTTAGGAATTGTATTATTATTATTGTTGTTGTTATTATTATGAATGAAAATTATAGTTCGATTTCCTAGAAACAAAATAGAGGTTATTCGCCAGCAAATAAACCCTACTTGTACTGGAGTTACAATAAGTATAGAACATCATAAAACTATATATAATATTTAAAGTAATAATTTCTATTATTAAATTCGAACTTGAAAATTGGCCGGCACAGTGTCTAAATATTTGAACGCAATCGCATGTGGCCACATATGCAAAAGTATTCAAAATAATTTAGTATGTGTAACAAAATTAATTGTCTAGATAAAAATAGAGAACTATCCGATTATGAGCTAAGTATATATATTTGTATATATTAGTTCTGTTGCTTTATTAAAATCCTTTTCGCAGTTTATCTGTGGTTTTTTTTTTTTTTTTTTTTCATTGCTCGGTGCACAAAAGGCTCCAGTCGAATAGCCTGTCTGCTAAATTTTTATTGCGGAGCTGATAAGGGGACCGATGAAAACTGTCTTCGCTTTGACAGGCGTCCGAATTATCAATACCAGGGGGCGTATAAATTATGGTACTGGTGTTGCTTTGTGGAGAGGGGGAGGATGGAAAGGGAGCTTGTGACTCGCTTGTGGAAGAATTGTGTACCGTTACGGGGGAGTCAGCTGTGACCCCATTGTTGTGAATTGTTTGGGAAAGCAGAAAATCGGTAACGTCGTAATCATCGAATAACGGGTAAGGTTTGTTTGGGAGAGGTGATTGATCTGTTTGCAATTGTTCATTTGTGTGTACCTGTTCAGTGTAAGGTTGTAGAATGTCGAGATGCGATTTTCTTGTAATAAAGGGAATTAGCCTATGAGAGTGAACTTTAATTGGTTTTTTTTGTGGGATTCGTGGCATCAGAGATTACAAAATCTACATTGGTACATTTATTAAGTATTCTGTAAGGCCCAATGTAATTTCTTTTCTTTAATCTTTGTGAATTCCTGTCCACTTCGGGAGATAATAAAAATACTAATTGGCCTGGATAGAAGTCGCGGTATTTTGCTCCCTTGTGTTGGTAAGTTTCCTGTTGCTCCGCCGCTTTTAGTAAATGTTTCTGCACATTTTTATAGGCATATTGTATCTTGAGCGTTTTGTTTGCTATAAAATCAGGATATGAGAAATTTTGTGTTGGTTGTGGTGTCAGTAATATATCTGTTGGAAGCAGAGGGTCATATCCTAGGTGTAAATAAGCTGGCTTTTCTTGAGTTGCTGAATGTAAGCTCGAATTATATATTAATGCGTAGTAGTCTAGATATTCGTCCCATTGAGTTGTGTTTTGCGCGAAAATAGATAGAGATTTCTTGATGCCTTTGTTAATAATTTCACTCTGACCATTGCAGCTAGGATTTAAGGCAGTTGTAAAAAGTTTAGTTACGCCGAAGCATTTGCACAAACTTTTAAAAAGGTCAGCAGTAAATGCGGGACCTCTGTCAGACAGCAGTTGTTCCGGTACTCCAAAAGTACAGATAAAATCTAAAAGTTTTTCTCCTGCGACCTCTGCCGACGCATTTGGCACGGCGTAAAGCTTCATAAATTTACTAAAGTGATCTAAAAACGAGAGTATGTGGGTGTTTCCTTTATCTGTTTTTGGTAAACGACCTATGTGATCGCATGAGATCATTTCCATAGGTTTTGTGGGTATAAAATTTCTTTGCATTGGTACTGGTAAAATTCTATTTGGGGACTTATATGCGATACATTGAGTGCATGATTCGACATAATTTTTCGTGTCTGAATATAAGTTTTCCCAAAAATATTTTTCCCGAATGGCATTGTATGTTTTTAAGAGACCGAAATGCGGCAAATGTTTTGAAGCTAAAATATGTGCTTTATATTTATCCGGGATCACTATCTGTAAAATATTGGTAGTTTTTTTTAATCTGGGTATAAAGGCTGAATGCATAAGTAAGTTATCCTTTAATAAATAATTTGGATATAATTGTGAGGTTTGTTCTTGTGAATTTTCTAGATTCGAAATGATTTTAGAAAGTTTGACATCGACTCGTTGAGCCTGTTTTATATCTTCAATAGTTGGGAGATCAATTTGTATTAGATTTATTGAGATGTCCTTGGGGAAGTTATGATGTTTATTAATTAGTGGATGATTAATTTTAGTGAAAGAATGGTTTGAATTTACTTCTGTTACTCGTGACTTATTTTCATGACATTGCGTATAAAATAATATATATGCTTTCTGTTGCAAAACTTCGTTTAATGAAACTTGCTCGACCGTATTATCATTCATTATATACCAGTTGCCAATGGAGTCCTTAATATAACATATATAATGTCCATTTTCGTGAGATTGTCCCAAATGAACTATAACTGCATTCAACTGGAACCATAAGGGTTTTCCTTTAGAATGTGTCATATAAGGGCGGTAATTTAGCTTTTCAGGATATGAAACGTATTTATCTAGTTTATGAATTTTTGAATTTTCTATATAAAACCTCTTTAATTGTAATATAGCTACAATAGGGGGTTGTGATATAGAAGTTTGTTTCACCGCTTGCGTATTATCTTGACAAACGAAGCATTTATAAGGACTACGCAAAGTTTCTGGTTGCACAAAATTTTCTAAGGCTCTTTGTAACGACATTTCATCCTGAGGTATATCTAAATTTAGATCTATAAATGCATCAAATGTCATAGTTGATTTCCCACATGAATTGCAAAATATCTGAGTTTTGCAAGATCCCTGAAAATTTTCTCCAACTATATCATTTTTCGAAGTACTAAAAATCCCCTTTTCTCTCTGATAATGATTCAAACTAGACTGACGTAGTACATCGATTAAATACAGCAGTAATTCGTGGGCGTCACTTTCTCTACCGTGCTGAAAATGTGGAGCAAATGAATTTATATAATTATATATATCGAAAGGTTCGACTACTTGACCCGTGTGAGCTTGTACTAATTTTATATGTTTTCGTAATAGACATATCATACAAGTCTGTGAATTTGTATATGGTGAATTCTTTTTATTTAGTAATTGAATTACTAGGGGTGCGCAATGGGTCAATGCCTGTAACACAACATTTATATAACATGTATTACCAAAATTTCTTAATCCAGCGCCTATATGCATGGTTTCCGATTTTTCTGGATGCGAACGCTCTCTGTGGTCGGAAGCTATATGCAGGCATGCTAATTCTTTATTCTGTGTAGTCGTATTTTTGATCGTATCCTTCGAGTTATTCGTCACTTCTTTTAAAGACGCACGATTTCTGTTATTTAATTTTCCTTCACTTGAATTTTTACGCATTTCTTTTAAATTATTATTTTGTAATTTTGAGCCTTTATGTTCGTGTGACGTTATTAAAAAAAATCTCGTGACAAAGTGTCTGCTATATTATTTTCCGAAGATTTAATATGTTCAAACGTATAATTAAATTCGGAGAGGAAAGCAAACCATCGCGCTACTCTGTTACTAACTGTCTCTAATTTCGAGATTTGTGTTAATGCTGCATTGTCACATCGAATAATAAAATCTCTCGCATACAAATAATATTTGAAACTTTTTAACGCTTCTACAATCGCAAGTAGTTCTTTCTCCATGATCGTGTACTTTTGCTGTGCTGTATTGAGTTTTTTTGAGAAGTATGCGATAGGATGAATAATATTAAATTCGTCCTTTTGCCCTAGCATTGCACCAACCGCGAAATCTGAACTGTCACACGATAGTATGAATTGTTTGTCGAAATTGGGGTGTATTAAAATCGGAGGTTGCGCTAATTTTTGTTTTAGCGTGTCGAAGGCTACTTGCGCTGCGGGATTCCAGCGAAATTTTTGATTTTTCCGCACTAAATTTGTAAGTGGTGCAGAAATCTCTGAAAAATTCCTTATAAATCTCCGATAGTAAGAAGTGCATCCTATAAATCGTCTAATTTTTCGCACTGTGTTAGGTACGGGAAAATCTGTTATCTTTTTAATATTCTCGTCGACTGGTTTGATGCCAGAAGCATTTAGGGTATGGCCTAGAAATTTGATTTCCGGTAAGAAGAAAGAGCATTTTTCGGGATTAATCGTTAGACCGAATGCTCTAAATCTGTCGAAGAGTTTGCGTAATTTAAATAACATTTGGGGGGTATCATCCGCCCCGAGGCAAAAATCATCTATGTAATTAGCGATATTTAAATTTGCTATCGGGTTTAAGATTTGGTCTGCTAACTGGCAGAATGTTTCTGGACTTGCAGACAACCCTTGGGGCATTGTAATGTACCGATAATTACCGAAAGGTGTGCTAAATGTTGTCATATCTCGATCCTGTATTTTTAAAGGTAATTGCCAAAATGAGGAGTGCAAGTCGAGTGTAGTAAAATATTTAGAACCTCTCAAGTTTTCTAGTAGATTATTAGTTAATGGTAATCTATACCTAGGATATTTAATTTGTTGGTTGAGAGCTCTGTAATCAATAACAATTCTATAATTCTGTTTTGTGGGATTACTTGGTGTACTTTTTTTCTTTATCATTAATAGTGGGAAGCTAATATGACTGTTTGATTTTTCTATTATGTTGGCAGCCTCCAATTCCGTTAATTGGCGTTTTAATTCTCCTAATAGGGCATGTGGTATTCTATAAGGTCTTGTGGAAGGTAATTTGGAAAAGTCTACGCATAAATTCGGTGTGATTGCATTCGTGCAACCGATGGTGTAGAGCCTTTTACTAAATATATCGGCGTATTCCATAATTAATTCCAATAATTGCGATTTTAAAAGTGGATCTAAGTGTGACAATTTAAAGTCGTCCGGTTTTAATTCTTTGCGTCGAAGTTCTTTAATATATTCGATATTTCGAGAATCAAAATTTTCTTCAATATATCCAATGCGAGCATTTTTATTAAATGGTATTTTTGTCGTGGTAATATTTCTGATAGTCACGGAAATATTTTTATTTCTATCAACATAACATGTACTATTATTGATTTGCACGGCTGAATTTTTTAAACGTGGAGTGAATTGAACTGTATGCCCCTCCTGAACCAATGAGTCTAATTTTAAATTCACATTTCGAGATTCGTTAGGTCCTAGAATAAATTTTCTCGGTAAACGGGCATAATTAACTGAGGCTTCACTAATGTTTTTCTTAATATTTGTAGGCAGATCGTGTTGCAATTTTATTACCGTGTTTCCGGATGTAAGAGTATTGGTAGCAAAACATAATTTAAATTTGTATTGTTTTAAAAAATCGTATCCGAGGATGGCTTGATAGTGGCCTGATAATATATTCCTTGCAATATAAAATTTTTGTATGAATATTCTATGTCCTATTTGTATCGGTAAAGAAACGCATTTGGTGATTGTTAAGGTGTTGCCTGTGATTGATTTTACCTTAAGGTCTATTTTATGAGTTTTTATCGATTTGTGGTGTTTTAATTTATTAAATATCTGAGAATTTAACACGGATATCGAGGCCCCAGAATCAAGAAGACTTTGGATTGAATGGCCATAGATCTTAATTTTAATTGTCGGTAAGGGACTCGTGCAGTCGTTGAACTCCAACAATTGAGTATTTACTAAATGGTGGTGGGGGGAAGAGTTTGCATCTTGTCTAGAGGGTGTGTCGCGCCTGGTGTGAGTAAATGGGGAACGCAAGCTAACTGGCGAATGTATATGTTGCGCTCCCTCTGTCAGTTTAAAGGTCTACGTTCTTTGTCGTGAAAGCGGTTGAATGACTGACCACGACCCCGATTTCTATGAGGGGGAATTCTTTGGTTACTAGATTGAAAAAAGCAGCGTTCGGTATTGTGGTTCATTTTTCCACAAATGTTACAAGAGTGTTGCCGCGGTCCTCCGTTTCTATTATTGTAAAATCCGCGACTAAAGGTATTTCTGTTGGGGGTTCTGTCCCAATTATTCTCCCCTGGGGATTTTCGATACGAAGAAGCATGCACTTTTAGTGTTTCTATTTCTTTAGTTAAAGCGCTAACAGATTCGTGTGTTTGGAGAGCGTGTGATTCGATGAGTTGTTTGATCTCCTCGTTTGATATTTGTTTGGGGTAGGTATTAACAGTCCCAATTGAAGGGTTCGCGAAGGTTTCAATGTTATTTTGGGGGAAGGAACTTTCATTGGTTTGTAATAATTCGATGAAATCAATTGCGTCCTGAAATGTGAGGGGATTTTTCATTAAAGCTGCATGTTTATACGCGGGTAGAAGACCCTCTAAAAATTTAGAGAGTTTACTCTGCTCAAATATCGCACTAACTGCCGGATTACTTAAGTCCGGATTATTGAAAAATCTCTGAGTGGCGAATGCTACTCGCGCCGCGTAAACTTTGACAGGTTCATTAATTTGCATTTTACAGTTAGAGAATAATTGCTGCCTGGTAGCCAGACTAATTTTTGTATCGAAGTAGGCTAAAAACTTTTTTTTGAATTCTTCGTAATTTTTCTCCTGGGATAAATCCGGAGAATTTATTACATTACATAGGGCATCACCCCTGATCCTTGACTTCAGAATTAATAATTTCTCTTCCGGGGAGCAGTTGGCTAAGTCTGTTATTGTGTCTACGTTATCGAGGAAAAATTTGGGAGTTATGGCGGAATTATTATCGAACTGTGGAATCACCGCTTGAAATCCTGCTATTTTTTTTTTAAATGTTAAGCGCCTGGTTTGGGGTAGTTAGAGCGCTTGCCGACGAACTATCGTCCTTGGGGTTACCCATAATGAATTATAAATTCGTAACAAAATCGCGTGTTAAAATTAAAACCAAATGATCAATTTATTTATGAGGGAAAGGTTTAAGAGAACATTTAAAATGCATTAATATACTAAATCTTTACTAGATATAATATACTATCAAAATACATATTGAAATTAAATAAAATTCAGTATATTTGTAAATACTGATAAAGACCAATAATTAAAATTAATTAAAAATAATTAAAACCAATAAGTTATAGGGAAAAGAAACGAACAAAAAAAAATTTTTCAAACTCATGCGACCTATACGTACACGCATACACATAAAAAGAGCAGGGATGGAACACGGGCGCAGAATTCATACCGGAATCTGTTTAAGAAATATTTCAACCAATAATATCGTTGATTTAAGAGGTAGAAAATTTTCTTACATTGATAGTGGTATGAATTCTGCGCCCGTGTTCCATCCCTGAAAGAGTACAAAATTAAAAAATATAAGGATGCCACTAAAAGCACCAATGGTTATTAAATCATCGTCATTATATATCATTATCATAGTCATTATCAGTAATTGATATAATTAGGGAAAATCGTAATTTATATTATACGGCATATATATACACAGACGCTAAAAAAGATAAATAAAAATAGACACACACTAAAAAAAGGTAAGAAAATAAAAAATAGTTCAAAAAAAAATCCTAATTATACTCATTGTATATATGTATAGATACATAAGGAAGATACCCATCTCTGAACTCCTTTAGTGAACATTGGGAAAAGCACTTTTGTAATTACGTAAATTTTTAAAGCTAAATATAACACCTGAAAAGGTATTAAAAGGCCACGGCACCATTGCTGAGGTAAGCCTCCTAATCTCTCTACATATATTTAATTTCTGAATTTAAACCTTTAAATCTTTCCTACAGGTTCGAATGGGCCTAACTCGCAAGAAAACTGAAACCCTAATGAAACTTATAAGCATCTACAAAAATAAACAAAGAATAGTTTACTACGAAAATTGTTTATTAAGACATTTGGATTTATATAATATACATCATCATACGTAATATATATACTTAATATTCAAATTAAAAATAAACAAAACTTTTTTTTCCATTTTTGAAATGTTCGAGGGAACTACCCCGAGGGAATAATGGTAGAGATTTTGTACACTTAATTATAAATTCTTTTCCCAATGTGGTTTTTTTTTCTTATCATATTTAAATATCTAGTTCCTTATTATTAGTAGCAATAATACCCGCGGACTAATTTTACAAGTTTGCTTACCCATTAGACGATCCATGACGGGTGGCACCAGCATGCGGGACGACGGGGAACCAGGGTCTCGGAAGGTTTCACGCGCGAAATTTTTTTCAGCGACGGAAACACACCACCACAAAGAAAAATTCAAAACTGTTTGTTACCTCAAAATCTCGTGTCTCGCCTTATATTATTTTTTTTGAACTCTTTCTCTATTATGCCTCTTTTCAGTCCTCTCTTCCAATCGTTGGGGTACGTATACGTCCCTGTAAAATTTTAGAGGTTCCTCGGGATTTTACGATCGATATTATTGGGTTACATTCCCCGTTTATTTTCTTATGATTATTTTTCTTTAAATTCTTTTTCAGCGTCCCTTTTTCAGACACCTGGCGAGCGAGCAGATGGTCAACCGATCTGGTCACTATTTCAAAATTTTTATGGACGATTAAATAATTTTATATAACTTTTCACCTAGTTCGCGTGTCAGTGACCAAGTACTGGTTCTTTTATATTCTGAATCCTTTTCTTACTCCCTGTTCAATACATGTTTTCTGACTCTTGTTGCCCACTAGAATTGAGCAGCTGCTAGCATATTCCTTTATAAAATAATTTCTAAAGCCTTAGCTGCTTCGCAGTTAAATGATTCCTTTATAAAATAATTTCTAAAGCTTTTTCCTCAAGATTTCCACTACGTTAAGTAACCTTTCACAATTCATCCCCTATATTCTACCCTTTTCTATACGTTTCTATATATCCCTTTTACGACGCATTCTTTCCCATTTACAGCATCGATTTTATTGCGTATTCTAAATTCTACTAATCCCTCGTAAAAATATATGCCAGCTGCTTTGCTAGATGATTCGTATCATATCATCTCAGCAATTTGACTGAAATTCAAGAAAAAAAAAAAAATATTATTGATATTAAGATACAACATTCATTTAATTTAGTAACATCTTTGACAATATTGTTTTTGTGTCTGAAAATGGAAGTAGTATCTTTTTTTCTTTGTGTGACCGTGTGTACTTACTTCAGTATCAGTTGTGATGTGGGAGGAGAAAGTTCTTCCAAATCGCACTATAAATGGGATGGTCTCGTAGGCGTGAATCAATATAATTGGCTGGATTTTTCCCCCATTCTTGAATTCCAGTATGGTTTGGATAAAAGCGTTCAGGTTCTATACAAAAACAACTACAATAATTAGATACACATATCCATTAGGGACACATTAAAGTATTTCTTATTATTACGGCCTATAGATAAAATGTAATTTAAACGGAGTTACATTATATTTGAGATAAGGAAACTATAGTCTGTTCAAGTTAAGGTGCCTGCCTACCTTTAAAATGCAATTTTCAGTCAAAACTACGATTTTCTATTTTTGGGTTAATATTAAAGCCCATTTTAACTTTCTAAATCAGTTTGAATTTTTTTCTATCTTGCTTAGAACTTGAGTTACAGGCATTTTAATATTAGTCACTCGCCAGTTTTTGAAACCGGAAGTGACCGAAAATGACCCGTAAATGTTTGTTATAATTGTTTTACTCAATATAAGAATCAAAATTTGTTCCTGAATATAAAATGAATTTAAAAAAGAAAATAAAAAACTTTGAAATAAATCATGAACTTATTAAAATTATTTTTTATTTATTAGGTAAAATCTGGTTTTTAAATATGTTTTCTGCTTTTTCTCAAAATGAGATTTTTTATATTTCGCTTTATCCCAATACATCATAACTCCAAAATTTTTAACTGAAACGTTATGAAACTTTGACAAAATATCTAGAGGAGTTGTTTTAGGGATTGAACTACGACAATGAATCTAGCTAAATTATTCTTTGTTTTTTGTCGATAAACGTTATGAACTGTTATGAATATTCATGATTTTTTCAGCATGCAAAAATGTTATCTTCTCTAAAATACTAAATAACATAGTTATAGTTTTGAAAGTAGTTCACTCCCTTTAGGACATTTCAATAATCTATATAGAATTTGCAGAATAAAAATATCTTTATTGAAATTTATTTTTCTGATTGAGTGAAAATAATGCCTGGACCGGGAGTCGAACCCCAGATCTTTGACTTACAAGGTCAAGGCTCTACCAATTGAGCTATCCAGGCCGACAACCGGTGGACATTACTCACTCAGACAGCCTTTAGGCAGAAACATCTGGTCTATCATGTAAATAGCTCGACAGAAATAAGCCGCAGGTAAAGGAAAACACCATTAAACAATGGGAGAAAGAAATACAATGCATTAAAATCACACAATCAACTGATTGGGAAAAAAATCATATTTATTGAAATTTATTTTTCCGGCTTTGTTATTCATAAAAAAATGTGTTAATATTAGTTCCTTAGCCAACCCCCCTCTAAACAATAAAATTATCTCACTATCCCTCCTTTTTGTGTTTAGGCGTTTATGACAGACACTTGTACCCTACAAAAACATACAACAATGAAATACCCATTAAAATAAGGGAAAGTCGTTAAGATAACAAAAGAATGGGTGGGAAAATTCTAACAAATGAAGGTGAAGAATGAGCGGCGTTGGCTGACGCCAACAGTAACAGCATCCATGTCGCCAAATAACACGTGGTTTTGTTTACTTTCGGTATTAGTGTAAAGTGAACAGACTACAAACCTACATTTTTGAAATGCGTATAAACGTGTTTTTTCTTTAAAACAAAAAAAGACGTCCAAAGACTTGATGATTATGTACAGGACCACACAAAATATCTCCGTTAACGTTATACAATCATCCAGACGAAAATAAATTTGGTACAAATATTTATTGGTTTCATTGAATTAAGTATATAGTTTTTATTTGTAAACATGATGTTTGCGGCTCGTATATAGGGACACAGAAAAGAATTTTGTACCATTGTTGTCTAGAGAAGGATTTTTTTTTTTTTTAAGTGCATTTTACATGGTCACATCTATTCAGAGTAATGAAAATAAATTATGATATTAAAATCTTTAAAAAGAATGTTTTCTGTAGAAAATGATAGATACAGATTTAATAATTTGTTTATAGAGCTACACAAAAGAAATCCGATACGTTAGTCATTTATTTGGAGTCAAATTTCGTACAAGTATTTATGAATTATAAAGAACTAGCAAAGCCTCGTTTGGGAACGAACCAAATTCCGAATGCGGGAAAAATTTCAAAATCAAACTCGAAATGTACAAAACTTCAAAACTCGGAATGATGCTGCCTGCGTGCCAATAGATCAAAGTTTGTTAACGAAACCATTTATTAATTCATGAAATCAATGAAGGTAGTGAATTAACGAAGGTTTTTCTCGCTTCGCTGGTCACTAAATTTAAAGGAAACTCTTTTCTGTATCGCTTTACAAACAAAAATAAAATTTAAAGAAATCATGAAATTCTTTTAAAGCCCGCTTTGGTTCACCGCTGCCTTCGGCAGCGACCCAATCATTCGCAGACTCTCGGGTGTCTGTCCCTATCGCCTGTGACATTAGCTTACCAGTGGGCTTCTATTTGGGTGCTTATTAGATGACAGTTTCGAAACAGATAGTATCGAAAAAAAGTAGCCATTTTATATTTGAATCCCAGTTACATATGAACAACACTATACGTGGTGTTCATAATATTTTCTATATCAACCATAAATAAATGACAACAATTTCACACCAAATATAATATTACAATGTGCTATGATCGGCTACATCTATCGCATGAGACAATTAATTTTTGTGGTTATAATAGCAGTTGAGTTAGTTATATAGTAGTTGGTATATAGAAAAATAAATAATGAAATATGTAAACCTGATCATGGTACAGCCTTAATGCAGCTCCCCTTGGCGGCTTCTGAATTTTTTTCGTCACTATAGACAAAAATACATAATTTATGTTATTATTTTGTTTTGCTTCTTTCTTTTCGTTTTAATTTTCTTTCTTTTCTGTTTTTCAACATTTTATAATTTATTTATATTTTATTTATATTTTTTATGCGCTACTTGGCTTAAAGCGGCTTTTACGAAAGTGGAGTCCTTGGCGAAAAATGTCCGATCTATTTCAGCAACAAAATTTTAAAAATTACCCAGGATTATCAATAAGTATAGGTGTATCTCTTTAATGTAATGCGGAATTAGCTTTCATGAGAAGCGCGATTCATCTATTTAACATACTATTTAAACAAAAGAGAGGGGGGGGGGAATCAAAATTGAGGTTTATTATTTATCTTATTTATTTATTTTTCTTTTCTTTACTCCATTTTCATTTTTTCATGTGCAGGAGCAATTTTTTTTTTTCTTTCCGCGTGAAGCATATTTTATTTTATGTTAGAAGAAGAAGAAGAAAAATTTTTTTTTGCAACAATTAAAAATTTAACTATCCATTTTTAAAGCTTTTCCAGGATATTATTTTCACATTTTAATTAATTTTAAAAAATCTAATCAAAATTTCGTAACAAATAAGATACCAAATGAAAAGGGCATTTTTTTCTGATTCCGTCGGTTTAATTAACTTATCGATCGGACAATTAGATATTTTTAAATTAACTTAAGTATTAAATATTGGTGGTAACAACACACAGACAAAGAGAAGAAAAATCTCTCTTAGCCAATCAAATCAACTTGCGTCCAGCAACGGACAAACAAGAAAAAAACTCTCTTAGCTAATTATATATAGAGAGATTAATATCAGGTTATCAGTTAGAATGAAACACACACACACATATATTTGTTTATTTATTTACACTTATAGATAGATATAACCACGGTAACTAGAATATACGGTGGGGATCATTCCAATGTGCGCAGTAGCAAATCCCGCCCTCTGACGTCATCTGGACACCAGCGTGATTCTTTTCCCTAACCCATTAGTTTGAAAGTACTTTTGAGATTCGCCTTTTTTTTAAATTTATATATTTAGTGCAAAAAAATGATTTGTTGTGTAATAGGGGTTTGCAGTTAACATGTCAAATAACAAAAATAATCACTCATTAATTTTCATAGCTTTCTGGGAATAACAAAATATAATTTAAATACTTTATAAATAAATCAACTATTTTTTGTTGATGTAGACCATGTGTACATTTTACTGTTATTTATCTTCAACTGGTTTTTTGAACAATTTTTTTCTTTCTTTACATTCAATTTATTAACTTGACAAGTGTTTCTATGTGAATAAAAGTTATTTAATAATACATATAACCATTTAATTTCGAGAAATTATTTTTAAATACTTATATGTTTATGATTCTTATAGATAAATTATCAATATTTGTAAATAAAAAATACATAAACTTTATACATATTTTTAGTACTGCACTTAATTTTTACAGATAAAAAAAGCATTTTATAAATATGTGTCTGTAAATAAAACGTAATAATATTATAATAAATCTATTCAAATAATCGTATAGCAGTATATATTCTGATTTTTAAAATTTAGTTTTCTAAAACATTTCTTTTTTATTACTGATCTAATTAATTTCAAATTAAGAAAGCCTCTTTCCTTAATAAATAAATAAATAATAGTTGGTAAAGAGTTGGAACATTTAAGCCGCTATCAGACGAAGTTCCGTATAAACGGCATTAGCACATATTAACTAATAAACAGGTTTTTCATGCGGTAAACCGGTGAAAAGCTACCGTTTGATGCTTTTGCCTCACGTACATTCTTCAATCACGCATTTTCGACTGTTAAATCACATACGCTAGTTTTTAGAATGAAGTCCTCCAATCAGAAAACAGAGAATCGCGATTCCAGAGTGTCACCTATCCTCATTCCTTTTAAACCTCCGAAAGGGGAATTTTCGCCAAATGTTGCGCTCGTTGCTTACATTTGTGGATTTCATTTCTGCTGAAAAATAACCCTTGACTCAGCCCAAGAAAGTTGTTCGGTAGGTTTGAGATTCAATAGATTATACTTCAGAAGATATGTTCTTTCGTGTGATAGTAGCTTAAGTCAAAGGATCCAGTTTGGAATGTTGTTTTAAAATTAATTCGACCTTACCATAAAAATTCTGCATAGTAAAATCTTTTTGTAAAAAAATAGAGCCGACTCCAAAAAGGTCCAACTCCTCCTTTGAAACAACTAAAAATGAAAGAAAATTGGTAGCAAATGGAATTGTAAATTGCGCCTAAAAGTATAAAATAATTTCCTTCGCCAAACAACCTATAACACTACAATTAATCATAACTTTTGAAGTCGGCGCAAAATTAAATAAAATTTAATTAGATTTTAAAGGTTTGTCTTTAGATCAGTAGCAACAAATGCTATTGTCTCGAATGATCCATTTTCCTGTTTCCTTTATTATTTTATCACTGTATACAATTGGTCCATTAGCAGCGTCTACATAGAACAGTGAATTTATGTTTCTACGAAGTTAGAGTTTCATTTGCAAATTTTGTATAATTTTGATAACTATCATCCTTGATGGCTTTTGGATTTGGGGATGAAAACGTAAGGCAAAAATATACACGCAAGATGTATATTTTCATAATATATATTGTACGATGTGTCGTTTCATATTCTTGAATGTGAGATGTGTATTTTGAATAGGATTTGATTTTTGTATTGAATAAAGGTATTAATTTTTATTTAATAAAAGTTACGATTAATTGTAGTGTTATAGGTTGTTTGGCGAAGGAAATTACTTTATACTTTTAGGCTCAATTTACAATTCCATTTTCTGCCAATTTTCTTTTATTTTTAGTTGTTTGAATAGTAGTTCCTTTTTGGAGTCGGTTCTATTTTTTTACAAAAAGATTTTATTTTTCTCTTTTCAGTGAAAACTTATTTATATAGCAGAGCATCAGAAGACGTTCGACGGAAGTTTCACAAATCACAACTTCCAAGAAAAGTGACATTACTCAAAAAATGGTTTATGTCACTGAAAAATACATGAAATGTACCCAATGTGAACAAAAAAGTTACATCTCCATCTAGAAAGTTATCCACTCGAGAGGCAGTTGGGCCAGTTTTATTCTAGTCAAGTTATTTTTAAGTTGATTTTTCTCAAATGCTGCATTTTTAAGTTGTGTCACTTTTCTTGCCTTTATCGGATATGAGCAAAAAACTGTCTATTGAACGAACATACGTTAAATTAAAAAGTCTTTAAAAATGTAAAGAAAGGATACGCTGTATTCGTAACCGAAAATTCTGTTAGGCATATATATTGAACTTTACAGTGAATACATGTCACCCGCTGCGCTGGAAATTGCGCAGCGTAAAGTTCAAACAAAGAGCAAAATATGCATTGCAGCTGACGGACAGAAGTTTCAACATCGATACTTACATACTACTTTTACCAGTGTAGCTGCATGCGTTCAGTAGTTAGAGTGAGAACAGACTTTTGTGAGTATCCTGTAATTTGTTTATATCTTAATGAAATCATAATGAAACCTATTTTAGGCCAAGATCATTACGACAACAAAAAAAGTATTAAAATTAAATCATCTCTTACGAAGTTATAAGATAAGCTAACAAATTTCAACAACAACAACGAGAAACATAGTTTGTATTGAGAACCTCTTCGTTTATGAAGTCAGTTTTAAACGTATATGCGTTAATCGATATGACCGCTTACAATAACCATACTTTGAAACATAGCATAAATGTCACCCGCTACGCTACAACATATGAAATGTCGTTCAAGTGTGCACAAAATAGGAAATTGTGAACAAATGCACGTTTTAAGCGTTCTGTTTTTAGCATTAATGTCTAAACTATCTTTGCGTACTACATCGATGATGCTCTGCAATTTTATAATTCACTTTTTTCCCCAGTCTTGAAACGTTTCCGAGATAGGATCGCTAACTCCACTCTTTTCCACCAGGTGGCGCTTTAGACGGTTGAATCGCGTAGCACATGTCCACTTTACTATATCTACATACCACTTTTATGATTATAGCTGCAGCTGTTCAGCAGTTAAAAGAGTCCGGACTGACTTTTTTGCACACTCTGTATTTTCTTTTGATCGTAAAGATCTTTCAATGGGACCTATTTCAGACCAAGACCTTTACAATAAAACAAAAAGTACCAAATCGGATCATCCGTTCAGAAGTTATGAGCTAACAAACAAAAAACTAAAATTAAAAAACATAAGCTTTGAATTGAGAACCTCCTCCTTTTTGAAGTTGGTTAATTAGAGCATCTCTTACGAAGTTATAAGCTTACAAACACCAACAACATCACATATCTCGAATTAAGAACACCCTCCTCTCTGAAGTTGGTGGAAAACGAAACGACTTTGCGCTAATCGATGTGACCGCTTACAGTAACAGTACTTTGAACCGCACAGTACACAGTATACGTGTCATTCGCTACGCTGCAAAGTGTGCAACGGGCAGACAGATAGATAGACAGATGGACATTCGAACAGACAGATGCACAAATTCAAATCATATTCACACTTAAAAATTGTTAGAAAGTGTTAAAAACTCTTAATGTAAATGAAAATGCAAATTTCAGCAAACTTCCAATAATATCCCTTAATGTAAATTAATATTTTTACGTGGCCCTTTAAATATTAATACTATTCATAATATATTCTATAGAAAGTATTCTTTTGCACATATGAATAACATTTTAATTTCATTAAGATTTAGGCAAAGTAAAATTATTAAAATGGGGTTTATAGAAATGCTGTTACATACAAAATTTGACTTCGTTTATTATTATTATTATTATTATTATTATTATTATTATTATTATTATTTTATTTAAAACTTAACGTTAGAATTTGCCCAAAAGATACTGAAAACTACACACATATTGGAATTACTACTAAAATGCGGCAACGTTAACTAATTTCAATTACATCATAAGTTTTTTTTTTTTTTTTTTTTTTTTTTTCCCCACCCCTTTAAATTTAAGAGTTCTCTCTGGTACCTTTGGCTG
Organism: Salticus scenicus; assembly: GCA_963930645.1. Taxonomy (NCBI): domain Eukaryota; kingdom Metazoa; phylum Arthropoda; class Arachnida; order Araneae; family Salticidae; genus Salticus; species Salticus scenicus. The sequence continues at coordinate 179,194,132 of OZ005653.1, read as the reverse complement.
ATTACGGCCCTATCTGTTTATGTAGCCAGTTAATTATATATATGATATATACAAGGTAATTCACATTATTGCACAGATAAACTCAGGAGGGTAATAAAAGGCCTCATAAGAACCATATAAATGTATATCAATCTTGCCCTATCTCAAACCGTTTCCAAGCTACTGCAAATAGAATGAAAAAGCTAAAAATATTTAAATATCCTTCATATGTGGAGTTTCTAAACGCGCTATACAAAAATCTGGCGCATATTTAGAAAGAACAGAAGAAATCCTACAGAACGACATCAATCAAGAACATTTAGGTTTAATGAAAAGTCATAAGCGCTGAAACAGAGAAAGGAACTGCAAAATAAAGATCCTCCCAAATATTTAATCGATAAGAAGCGTACTAGTTACAGTTGGTAAAATTTACAAAATGTTGGGTCATTCTAATAGTTTCCGAATACAATGAACCATATCGGTTGACTATAGTGCTGGATAAATTTAATAGTTTGTTTGTTGTATACCATTCGTTTTCACGTTTTCAAAAAGCGAGACTCCTCCCAACACGTTTTTAAATTTCCATTATCAACACCCATCAGTTTTAATTTTTGATAATACTTATTACATTAATTTACTGTTTATTCATTAATAAATAAAAAATAAAATAAACACTCCCGAGTAAAATGTGTTTATTTTATTTTACGAAGCAATGAATAATAATAATAATAATAAAATAAATAAACAAAAAATAAATAAGAATTAAAAAGAAACAGACGTGTAATCCATGTCTAGGATTAAACGGTAAAGTACGTATGCAACATCCATAAGGAAGCATTTTTGTTTCCATTGCTTTATAAAATGGTAAAATTAACACATTTTATATGGATATGTTTTACATGTCATATTTTAAAGAATAAACTTCTCACATGTTTAATTACAATAATTTTTGGATTAACTTTTTTTTACCCTTGAATCAAAATACAAATGAATGCATATCATAATATTAGGATACAGCTAAACGTAAATTATAGTCTATGTAATAAATATACTGTAAATTAATGCATAATAAGATCAAAAGTGAAAAGAAATGAGAGTTGGTAAGGGGAATTTCAAATCGTGGTGGGAGGAGTCTTGGTTTTCGAAAAGTGGAAAGGAATGGTGTAAAACAAACAAGCAGATAAATTTCTCTGGCGATACTCAACCGATGTGGTTCATTGTAAGCTTACTCGAAAGCTATTGAAATGGGCCAATTTTAATAAATTTTACCTATTGTAGCTACAACGGTGTTTGCAGAATTGCCGATTAAATATTTAGGCCGATATTGTTTTTGCATTTTTTTCTTGTAACTCGTTTTAGTACTTTAACAAACACAATTTATGTCGTTTTATATGATTTTAATTTTCGCTCTTTCGAAATATGTGCTGGATTTTTTGTATAGCACGTTTAGAAATTTCAGAAATGAAGGATATTGTTAGATTATTAGATTTTTTTTATTCTACTCCCAGTAGCTTGAAAACGGTTTTAGATAGAACAGGTTGATATACAGTTTTATTCTCCGTGGGAACTCGTTTATTACTCCTTTGAGTTTGTCTGTGCAATACAAGGAATCACCTCGTTTGTGTGTATATGTACATATATATTAAAATATTGTTTTTGTATACAATTTTGTGCTGCTTTGAGCGCCTTTTTTATACAAATTAATTTTTGTCATTTATATTGAATTTAATTTATTTAAAAATTCATTTTATTATAGTTGCTTTAGCGCTTATTTTGAATATTTTTTCTTCATCATACACGTTTTTAATGTTGTATTTTGTTAAAAAAAATTTCTTGTTATTAAGCAATTTGGTCAAAGTGCCTACAAAAATTTAATTATAAAAATTATTTAAATTAGCAAATATGAAATATATTAAGTGAAAAAGTAAGAAATGTAAAACTTGTCTTGTTGCTAAAGCTGATAGTGAGATGCTGCCACCTGGTTTTATTAGTTTTTGTAAATTTAGCAATATTATTTACAGAATTAGATGTCTACATTGTTTTCAGAGTTATATTCGTCAAACTTCAAATTAATTACATTTTAGAATTAACAACCACAGGTCACAAATAAATAAATCTAAATTCCCCTCTTTTGAACTTTCACATTTTAGATCACATTCATTTGAGAATATTGAAATTGAAATTTTAGACCATGTTACTGATGAAAATGAAAGACTTTTTAAAGAAAATGGTTATATTTTGAAATTTAAGACTTTATATCTATATGGCTTAAATACAGAACTCAATAATCTAAATGTAAACAAGATTTCTAATGTATATAATTTATTTTATGAAGTTAATAGTTTATTTTCAATTAAAAGAGGCAAGAGATGTTCTCATATTAATAGTAAAAAATTAAATGACATTATACCTTTATTTTGGCTAAATGAACGGGAAAAATTATTTACAAACTCTTTAAATGTTAATAAATTAAAGACTTCAATTTTTTCTTTGAAAATCAAAACAATTAAAAAGATTTTTGCTTTGCTTTCTAAGTATAATTTTGTTAATAATCAGTTCAAGGGTTTAGTTACAGATTTAATAAGTTTCAAACTTCTAACAGTTGATAAAAATTATGCTTTAAATGAATATTTTACTATTTCTTTCATGCAAAAATCATTTGATAACTTGAAATTGAATAAAGCTATTTTTAAAAATTATTTCCTTTTTCCAGTAAAAAATATAAATATTATAACTGCTTTTAAATATAATAAACCATTCAGTAAAAAGATTTTTAATTACAGAGAATTTGCTTTATGAGTTGATCCTTCCAGTACGAATAATTGTATATGTAATAGTGATGATTTTAATTCTTATATTGATAATAATTATAAACATATCATAACTGGAGATCTTAATATAATAAAAAATGATAATATAAGGTTTTTAGTGAATCTGGGTACTAAATTTATATTAAATAAAAAATCAAATGTCAAGGAAATCTTTTTGAAAGATATTAATAATTTTATTTATAAAATTTGTTATAAATACAATACACCCATAGAAGCTTTTCATGAATGAAAATATAATCTTATTGTTTATTTTGACAATTTTTTAATTGAAAGTTTAAATTGTGATAGTTATAGTTATCAGAAATTCTATAGGGAAGATAATGAATACTTAGAATTTTTTTTTTAAATATTTTGTCTTGGTTCCTTTTGATAAAGCTGCTAGTAATTATGGTATCCATTTGAAAAACAAATTATTTTGAAAGAACTTTAGATGAACTTAATAATGATTTTTACTACACAAAATTAAATTTGAAATCTACGATTGTTAAAAAATGTTTTACTGCTTATTCTAAACAGATTAAATCTCTTTTTTCATGTAATATTAAGGTCTTTAATGAAAGTAATATTCCATTTTTATTTATGACACCTAAGTTTCATAAAAATCCTGTTAAATTTAGATTTATTTGTTGTACAACTAATAGTATTGGTAAAAATTTTAGTATTAAATTGCAATTTTTCTTTTGAAGAAAATTTATGATTTTCTAAAACTAAAATATAAGAACACAAGTTATTTTTGGTCTATTGATAATAGTATTGATTTAATTAATAGAATTACTTTTAAACCTTCATCTATTCAAACTTACGATTTTGAAAACTTGTTTAGTGATATTCTTATAAATGAACTCTATGATATCATTAAAAATATTTTTGACATTTTTTATATTGAAGATGAATTGAATATCCCTCGAGATTTTTTTCTTAGTCTGCGTCATTTTTGTTTAAATAATAATTACATCTTTATTCATGATGAAATTTTCAAACAGTCTCATGGTATTGATATGGGAACTAATTACTCTTCCAGTGCGGCTAATCTTTTCTTATTTTTCTTTGAATATCAGTTCACTGTAACTCATAATATTTGTTTACATGCTTATCGATATATCGATGATTTAATTATTTTTAATATTGATTTTGATAATTTTTTTTAATTTAATTTATCCAGATAATTTAAAATTAAATAAAGCCAACAATAATAATTTTGAAGCTGATTTTTTGGATATTTCATTTGTTTTAAAAAATAATAATTTATGTACTGATTTATTTGACAAAAGAAAAAACTTCAACTTTGTTACTAACTGTATGCCGCATTGGTATTCTAATCTGAGCCATAGAATTTACAAAAATATTGTTATCAATCAAATTTTAAGAATCAAAAGATTATGTAATTTAAAATTCAATTTTAATAAACAAGTATATAATTTTCAAGCTTTATTATATTATAAAAATTTGTATCCTTTAAGTTTCATTTTTCATTATATTAGTAATTTGAATTTTTAATGTCAGCACCGCAGCTTCTGGCTTTTTTGATTGGTGATCCAATTGATTGATTGATTTGATTTTTGATTTGATTGGTATGGGTGCCCAGTTTGATGCTCACGGTTTAAAGCCTTTTTTGGACGATCGTTTGCTGATGTTTGGAGTTATTTTGTTTCGCCAGACCTGGAAAGTTTTGTGGACATCTATGGATATGGAGTGAGAATTTCAATGTTTAAAAGGTTTTTGAGCGAGGATGGATTTTGCAGTTGTTGTTTCTTGCAGGTGGTGAGTTTTTCTTCTTTTTCTGGCAGGTTCGGGTAGGGTATGTTTGGCTAGCATTTCCATATAAAAATCTATATAAATAAGCTTTATTCTTAACAGCTCTTTGGTTTCAGCTGGCTGTAACATATGATTTTCAAATTTCAAATTTCAATTTTAATAAAAAGAAATATTTTTTTACAATTTTATGGTTTTCAAATTTCAATATTTAATTTTCAAAAAATAGAAATACTGTTTTACAATTTTAAGTTTTTCATTACTATTCAGTTTTAAATATATTTGAGCCTGCATATCTTTTGAAACCTGCTAGTACTACATAGTTATTAATAGCTGTGTTCCCACCTGCTGAGGAGATTAGCACATCATAATTTATTTTCTGGCTTAAATAGAGTTTAACTTTAACTAATTTTCTTGTTTATTAACATTGTTTAATAAGTTTTCTTGTTATTTGTTACATTTCACTTCCATATCATCATTTATCATTATTTAAATATATTATGTGTATATATACACACACATATATCATACCTGCTAACCTACTAATTAATATCCGGAAGATTTTTTTCCCGGCACTTTTTCTGCACCACTTTATTTTTTAGAGAAATTTTCTTCAAATGTACACTTCAGTTCCACTCCTCAAGCATCTTTCATGATATCGTTTATCATCACATCGAGTTCATATCCCGACACCTTTGATTATATAACTCACTCATGAGATTCTAGCATCGTCAGGTGGAGGTAAGCGGTAGTTCATACTTGCCAACATACCAATTAACATTCCATAGTGTTGATAGTCCGGCCCTTTTTTCCACACCAGTAAATTTTTAAAGTGATATTTTCTAAATGCAATTACGATTAAATAAGAAGAAATTTATGATGCCAATACCATTCTCCTTCGTGATTTTAATGCCCATTACCCCTCCTGGAACTGATTTGTTACCAATGCTTATGGCAAGGCGATTCATGACCAAATTCTTCTGTTTGATTATGCGGACATTCTTTTTCCGGACTCCCCCACTCATCACTATGCCCTAAGTAGTAGCACTATTGATTTCGGCCTTTTTAACGGTTTTAATTTTGAAAAAACTATCACCTCTTTAGCTGAATTGAGTTCAGACTATAACCCTATTAAAGTTAATATCCAAATTCGTCTTCCCTTCATCCCTCCTAAAATCATTTCCCGAACCAACTGGACTCAATTCTGTGACTTCACTAATGCCATCCCTCCCTCTCTTCCTTCTATCAATAGCACTAATGACATTGATCTCCTGGTCAACACCATCACTACTGAACTAAAAAGTGCTAATGATTATGCTACTACTTCCAAACCTGCTAATGAATTTTTCAAATTAGACCCTCATGATCGCATTTTAACCACCAATAAAAACCGTGCTAGGAAAATTTGGCAGCATACACATAGAATTCAGGACAAAATTATTTTAAATAGAGCTCAGCAGGACCTTAAAAATTATTTGCAGAAAAAATGAAATGAAAGCTAGAGTGAATTCCTTCAATCACTCTCCCCAGAGGATAACTCTATCTGAAAAGCTGCCAGGAGGTTCAAGAGCTCATTCGATCACATGCCTCCAATCCTTATTCTAAACACCCATAACTATGCGTACACCAATGAAGAAAAGGAAGACGCTATTGCCATGAACCTACCTTGAAACGCAGTTCCAGGTGAATCCCATTGATCAGAGCCTGATTAAGGGGGAAGCACACATTATTTATATTGGGTTGTTCGATAAATAATTTCGTTCTTTAAAACCTTCGCTTCTAAAAACCAAGGCTTCTTCGAACGTGGAATTTTTCAATTTACCGAAAGATGGCAAGAGGTCATCCAACAAAATGGTCAATATATCATTGATTAATGTTTGTTGTTAATATAAATAAATTCACTTTGAAAAACATGAAAAAAAAACGAAATTATTTATCAAACAACCCATTACACCGTTCATTTTTTATAAAAAATATTTCCTCGTCAAAGCGTGGAATTTCTATGACATGAAGTAAAAAATAATTGCAAAAATATTCCGGTGAGAGCGGAGATAATGTGTGCTTCCCCCTTAATCAGGCTCTGACATTGATAGTGATGAAACCGAGAGAGAAGTCAGTACCACTGTTAATAGATTCTTGAATTACCCTATTCCTCCCTCTGATATCTCGATTTACGACGCTGATGTCATCCGTGAAATTAAAAAACTTAAGAAAAAGAAAGCCCCAGGCATCAGCCGTATCACTAACGACGCTCTCAAGAATCTACCCTTACCTTATATTCATAAAATTACCTATTTATTTAATAAAATTTTTAAATCTAATTACTTTTCCTTTTACTGGAAAACTGCAGTTATTGCTCCTATTCTAAAAAACGCCAAACCTCCTGATAGGGCTTCGAGTTACCGTCCAATCTCCCTTTTAAATACTTTAAGTAAACTCTTCGAAGCTTTTCTTGCTCAACAAATTGATTCTCACATTTTAGAAAATAATACACTGCTCAAAACAATTAAAGGATATTGTAAGTCATATAAAATAACGGTATAAGCGAAATTTTTTTGCAATAAACGGAAGAAGGACACAAATACAAATTTTTCTCGTTTTCAAACTTCGGAATACGCAAATTTTGAGTTTGACCTCAAAAAATGACGTTTTAGCGGCAGCGAATGAAATTTGGCTTTACACTAAATGAAAGATAAAGCGGAAAAGAATGGTCAGTATTCAGTAAGTGCGTTGTTTCAATGATTGCGATGTCTTAACGAAGTTATTTAATCGATTCAAAAGCTTGGGGGAGTTGTTGATCGGTTAAGGGGGGTCCAAACACAAACCGAAGTAGCCGAAACCACTGGAGTTTCGCAAAGTGTGATTTCCAGGATTTGAAATCGACTTTTGGAGACTGAAAATGCAAGCTGAAGATCAGGGCAAGGTCATAGAACGCAACAACCACCAATGATCATCGATATTTAACGTTAACGGCTCGAAGATACCGAACTATGCATGTCTCTCTTCTTCAACAGTTGTCTTCTCTCGGTTACTGGCGCCACATTTTTGACCCAAACTGTCCAAAACTGACTCCACGCTATAGCAATAGGTCTAATGATCTCATCCCTATATCGACGACCAGTCATAACTCCATTTCTAATGATGTGGGGATCAGTGCACCTATCAATGGATTCCCCCCCCCCTCCAACTGCCAAATCTGATACTTCTGTGCACGAACGCAGGATTGTTTCTAGTAAGACTTTCCCCACAAATGAAAATATGCCTATTATCGTGATGAACAGGAAACCGGGACTTGCCAGAGAAAAAAATATTGCGCCATTCATTTCTCCCCACTTTATATGCTCTATTGCCCACTCCCTACGAGTACGACAATTTCTTACTGTTAACGTAACACACATTATTGGTCTGTGAGCATACAGACCTACAGCATGGAGCCGATTTCGGACAGTTTGAGTCGAAACTGTTGTGCCAGTAGCTGAGCGAAGTTGTTTTTGTAGAAGAGTGGCATTCATATTTCGAAGTCTCCGAGCCGTTAGCGTTAAATATCGATTTCCATTGAGTGTTGTTGCACGTCTACGATCTTACCCTGGCCTTCAGCTTACATTTTCAATCTCCAAAAACAGGTTTCAGATCCTGGAAATCTCACTTTTCCGGAACTCCAGTGACTTCGGCTAGTTCGGTTTGTCTTTGGACCCCCTCTAACAGACCAACAACTCCCCAAGCTTTTGAATCGGTTAAATAAATTCGTTAAGACATCGCAATTATGGAAACAACGCACTTACTGAATATTGACCATTCTTTTCCGCTTTGTCTTTAATTTTGTGTAAAGCCAAATTTCATTCGCTGCCGAATAATGTCATTTTTGAGGTCAAACTCAACATTTGCATACTCCGAAGCTTGAAAACGAGAAAAATTTGTATTTGTGACCCTCTTCTTGCATTTTCGGCAAAAAAAATTTCGTTTATACCGTTATTTTATATAAGACTTACAATATCCTTTAATTGTTTTGAGCAGTGTGTTATTATCCCCGTAAAGTTTGGTTTCTGCAGTGGCCAGGGCCGTCGCAAGGTGCTCTGCCGCCCTCAGGCAAGCTTCAGTTTGCCGCCCCTTCATACGCTGAAATTTTGCTTAGAAGAATTTTTATAACTTGAGATTTTCCGTCAGTCAAAGTTTTTATAATGGTAACTCCATTTCCCTTTTTTAGTCACTAAGACTTTGGTTTAACGAAATTAAGTGTACGTAAGACCGTAACAAAACAAAATGTTGAAAAAAATTTACAGTCTTTTAGTTTTATTCTAAAATTTTCAGCACTTCCCTCTCACTTTCCCGTGTTGCACTTTTTTAAAATCCGCAATTTTAAGTTGACTAATCAAACATTGCAAAAAAATGGATTTAACTTGAATTAATTTAGTCACACGAAACTTTACACAGGTTCATAAAACAAATAGAAAACACATTGTCGAATCTAATGCAAGGTGACCGGACGTCCTCATTTTTGAGGACTGTCCTCATTTTTAGACATCCTCCTCAATTTTGAAAATTTCTAATGAGGACTACATTTGTCTCCATTTTCCGAGAATTGCCAACAATTTGTTTTTCATAAATTAGATTTTCCTATCACCAATCTTCTATAATAATGAAAGAAAAGGTTTGTCTGTCTATCTGTCTGTCTGTTCTTTATTTGTCCGATTGTTACGATTTCGATACCAAATGAAAGGGGCATTTTTTCTGAATATAAGTGTGCAAGTGGCTTATCGGTTCAGCCCCTGTTGAACGCAGAAGTACAAAAATTGACATACGGATGCTCAGGAGCCTTCCCGAGGGGCTCCTGAAAACGGAATTTAAAAATTTTAATTAGTTGTGGAGATATTAATTAAAATGTCCACTCATGTCTAATCTAAAAGCGATCTCAATGACTGAGAATTCACCGCCATTGCATAAAAAAAGATATTTTAACGGAGTTAAAAGCAGAAAAAGTGGAAAATAAATTAGAAATATTTGTCCGATGCATTTCGATAACAAATGAAAGGGGCATTTTTTCTGAATATAAGTGTGAAAGCGGCATCGGTACAACAATTAGATTTTCTAAAATTAACTAAAGTATGAATTTTTTGTGGCAACATCATTTCATCAGACAACCGTCTGCCATTAAAAAGGAAATGATTGTAACCGATCAAGATGTCACGTGTTTTATATTGGGGGGGGGGGGGATTGCAATTTTCAATTTTTTCAAATTTTCATTCACGTTTCATTTGAATTAATATTCGGCCTAGACCCTATTATAAAGCTACTGTTCAATTTTCATAAGAATATGTGGATAAACAAAAAAATTAGATTAAATTTTGTTTTATATTTTGCAGTATTTAAAATTGAGATATGCCGTTGAAGTTTCGTAATATTTGGTTTTAACGCCCAATAATTCGATTCTGAATATTTTTGAAAGTGTAGAATTATTAGGAAGGGCTTGAGGGAGAGGGGGGTGGGGGGCGAAGGGGCAAAAAAAAAAGTTACAGCGTTTGAAATTGGTGTTATTAGGTTTTAATGAAAGATAAATAGATTGCGGATATTTTCAAGTGTAAAATAATTAGAAGAGACGGAAAAGGGGGTGGGGGAAGGGGAAATTGTAGAAAAGGAACGGTTGTTTCGGAGAAAACCCAGAACGCCTTTATTATTTTATATTTTGCAGAGTTTCGAATTCTGATACTCCTTTCACATTTCATACTATGGATTTTTAACAGTATTTAGCCCAGAATTACGCAAGTTTCAGAGAAAAACACGAAAAAGTCAGACATAAATCGTTTATAATAGTGTTTATATCATTTTTGTATCTCAGCTTCTAATTAGCATAATTTCAAAAGTAATATGTCATTTTGAAACTTATTTGAATTAAATATCAAGAGTAGACGCCAAAAATTTCTGTCACCTTCCATTAACCGACTAAGTAATGGAATGCGAGATTTCACGTGATTTACACGTTTTAAGGTGTCCTGATTAAGTTTTCTTTTCTATCTCAGCTACTATTTAAAATAATTTCATAAGTAATACATCATTTTAAAGCTTTGTTGATTTGGAATTGAACAGTAGATTACAAAAATTTCTACCGCCAGATGGCGCTGTAATATTTTAAAATTTCAATATTTTGAATTCTAAATATGATTAAATTATTTTTAATACATCATTCGAAAGAAATTTTAAAGTACTTTTATATTGCCGAAAGTGAAATTCGAGATTTCACTAGATTTATACGTTTAAAAGTGTCCTGATTAGGTTTTCTTTTGTATCTCAGCTACTAATTAAAATAATTTCATAAGTAATACATCATTTTAAAGCTTTGTTGATTTGGAATTGAACAGTAGATTACAGAAATTTCTACCGCCAGATGGGATGGCGCTGTAATATTTTAAAATTTCAGTATTTCGAATTCTAAATATGATTAAATTTTTTTAATACATCATTCGAAAGATATTTTAAAGTACTTTTATATTATCGAATAACCTACATTAAATTTATCCAATAGAGGGCGCTAATCGCAATTATTCGAGATTTCACCTGATTTATATGTTTTAAGGTGTCCTAAAGGGGGGGGGGGGATTAGAAATTGAGTTAAACCGTTCAAAATTGGTATATATAGGTTTTAGGTGCCTACGAGTCGAATGAGGATATTTTCGAAAGTATAAAATTAAGGAAGGACAGGAAGGGTGGTGAAGGAATACGCGTGCGCAGCGAGCGTATATATGACTGGGAATTGAATGAAATTTTGTGAATAAAATATTATTATGCAGATAAAACTAATTATCTAATTTCATTTGTATATATAAACATGTAATGCTGAAATAGTATTCATTCTTCAATTTTAAACGTAATTTTTTATTATAACTGAAAATTTTGTGAATTTGAAAATTTCAAATCCATTTTATCTCTAAAACTAAATCTAATTTGGGTTAGGTTGTAGAGATTAAGGCCGATTGACAGCACTAGGGTCGTAGGCCTGACGAGAAGTGCCCTCGATGTGGGTCTTTCTAAGGGGTCCTAGCCCGTAGTTACGCAAGTTTCGAAGAAAACCATGGAAAACTCCGAACGGCTAGATCGACGAGCGCAACCTGGTATTGAACTCGGCACTTCACACCTACCAACTTTGAGCGCAGATTCGCTCTGCTGCTGGTGGGCTAATATCCAATTTGTATAAATTTTAAGTATATTTTTAATTAAATTAATGTGAAATCCCCTTCTATTCTTTTTTTTTTTTTTTCAGATTAACATTTTAGTTTTTTTAGATAATGCATAAACAAATCTGGAGTGACTCCACTCGACTTTCCGAACATTAAATAATTAACAGTTGTATAAATAAATTAAAGTAAGACAAACGTGAAAATCATAATAGGGTGTATGAATATATTTTTCCATGGTTTAATTTGTACTTACTATCATTTCAGCCCATGGATCATAATGATAAAGAATATTTCTTTGTGTTCCTTCCCTTTAAAAAATCTATAAGTGTTAAATTCACCAAAATCTATGCAGTTCGTGTGACTGTGACATATAGTATGAGTATAAATTTTCAGTTCTATCGGGTAAGGCATTTAGACACTATCGCACTTTAAAAATATTGGGCCCATTGACCATAGATAAGGAATTTTTCCTTGTGTCCCTATAAAAAGTCTTTAAGTTCTAGATTCACAAAAAATTATACAGTTCATGCGATATGACTTATAACATGTGTAAAAATTTTCAGCTTAGACGAATAAGACGTTTGAGCGCTATCGCACTTAAAAAAAATTGTGGTCCATATGTCATAGTGATAAAGAATTACTTTATTTGTGTCTCTGTAAAAAAAGAACTCTAAGTCCTACATTCACTAAAATCAATAAGGTTCGTTCAATGGGGATTTACAAAGCGTTTAAGTGCTATCGTGTTCACTCACACACACACATCATCGTAAAAATGCTAAAAATGAACTCAGGGGACCGTAAAACGTGTATAAACACCAAAATCTCATAGTCAGATTTTTGACATGATTACAATACTTTCCTTAGATAATATGTTAGGAAAGTAAAAATCGCTTAGTTTAAACTTAATAATTCCCTTAAAATGTTGTATCTCAAATTCAGTGTTTTATTTTTCTTTCGCACTCATGGATTCTAAATAATTTTGTCTCTTTCTTAAGGCCACCCATATTGAACTCCATATGCGACATATATCTCTTATTTCTGTTTAAATTAGCAATATCCGGTCAGTAATAGCTTTTTTGTTGCATACCGATAGGACTCGGTCCTAACGTACACATCTGTAGTCTCCCAATGAAAGCTTTCTCAGAATGTATCTGTCTATAGTAGGCTAGCCAGAATCGGACATCAGACCCATGCAAAGATAGTGTCTTAATCTAAGAGGAAAGCTTTGTGCTTTCACATTTCTCACACTGTCTTTTTCACACATCTTGTTCGATTTAGTGGGGAATTTTACTAGCAGCAGTTTTCTCAACCAATTTAAATTTTTTCGTGAGGAGGGGGATCTTTTTTCCCAATATATATTTTTGTAAATATATATATATATATATATTAATCTTGCTTATTTTTTTATTTTTCATACTTCGTTTTAATGATTGGAGTACCGCCCTTAGACAACTGCCGCCCTCAGGCATTGCCTGAGTTGCTTAATGCCTAGCGGCGGCCCTGGCAGTGGCCTTTCCGCCCCTCATCAGATCTACAGACTTGTTGAGAACATTGCCACCGGCAAAATTAAGAAGCAATATACCCCTGCAGTCTTCCTTGAGATCGCAAAGGCGTCTGACAAACAGAGCCTGATTAAGGGGGAAGTACACATTACCTCCGCTCTCACCGGAATATTTTTACAATTATTTTTTACTTCATGTCATAGAAATTCCACGCTTTGAAGAGGAAATATTTTTTATAAAAAATGAACGGTGTAAAACAATCCAATTTACTCACCATTATTAGACACCAGAATTCTTTAAAATTATTTTTAATGAGAATTTTCTGTTTATTACAGGAGGAAAGTATTTGTTAAAAAATAACGGTGTAAGAATAAATAATGTGTGCTTCCCCCTTAATCAGGCCCTGCTGACAAAGTTTGGACTACTGGCTTAATTTTTAAACTTATTAAATATAACTTTCCCCCTCCCCTCATTAAATTTATTCAAAGCTACCTACTCGACGGAAACTTCTACGTGAAGGTGAAAGACACTCTTTCACGTAACTTTTTTGCCATGTTTGGCGTTCCTCAAGGCTCTAAAATTAGCCCTAAACGTTTTAACCTTTATACAGAATGTCCTAAAAGTTCCAGTACTGAAGCTGATGTATTTTTTATTTACAAAACAACAAGCCTTAAAACGATTATTTTTATGCTAATGATAAAAGGCACATTTAAAATAACGGAGGAAAAAATACAGAACTTGCATTTGTAATAAATGTTCAAAATGTCCACCTTTTTCTAGGAGGCAACGCTGAACTCGTTTGCGCATGTGTTTAGAAACGCGTTTTAACATGCTGGGAGTGACTTCTTGTAGAGAAATTTGTACCCACCTGCACAAAACCTGTATTATGAAATTGTCGAACGAGCTGATATAGCATATTTTTACTCGATATTGCATCATCTGGATATTTATATCGCCAAACATCTTTGCATCTTTCATACGATTTACATTCAAAATAAGCTTCAAACAGCGTAATTCTCTGAATGCGTGAAAAACTCATTTTACTATGAAGAACAAAATAGCATAAAACTTTATTCTCACACAATTTGAGCGAGAAAAGAAACAAACTATAAAAATTAAAGAACTGATGCAATAATAAGCAGACGATAAAATTTAATATTAAAAAATATCATGGACACAATGAGTTCTTTAAGTTGGAGTACTGGAACTTTTATCACTGTATTAATGATATGCCCCGCTAATCTCATACCTCACTGGCTATTTTTGCAGACGATACCTGTATTTTTGCATCTAGCATTAACAGGCGTTATGCTATTTCAGCTATCTCCCGCCACCTTAAAATTCTTGTTAGGTGGTTCAGCAAATGAGCAGGTTCAGCTCTCAATATTGGCAAAACTGAAGCTATTCTATTCTCACTTTGAAGAAATGCCATGACACCTGCAACTAGAGATAAGTATCAATTTAACCTCGGCGCTACCCCCCTACCTTGGTCAAACCACTCTAAATACCTTGGAGTTACTCTAGACCAAGGACTCCCTTTCAAACACCAAATTACCACTACGCGTAAGAATCGAAATTAATGCCCCTAATTGCTCGGAATAGTAATTTAAACACTAAAAATAAGATGGAGATGCTTTTGTATACGTCCTACTTACGACCCATTCTAACTTATGCATGTATGGTATTGTCATATGCTGCAAAATCCCATATCAAGTTACTCGTTAGGACACAAAACGCAACAATTCGGCAAATACTTGATATGCCATGGTATGTTCGAAATTTCCACATTTATAAGGAGATTTCTACTCCAACTCTCAATAACTTCATTCAGTACTTAAATATACAATTTGGCTCTAGAATCCTTAGGTAACCCAGCTTTAAACACACTAGCAGCGTATGACCATAACGTTCCTATGAACAAACGCAGACCCAAAGCGGGCCTCGTTCTGAACTCCCACCTTTAACCTTTTTGCTGTTTTACTCTATGTTACGTATTTTTTCTCTTTTCTATCACCTTCGGGCACTGACTCCTCCTCGGAGATTATACCCTGTGTTTGCTTATGTTAAGTTTGTCATTCTCTGTTTAAAAAAAAAAAAAAAAAAATTGCTCCTAGAAAATACAAAATTGTTGTTACTACCCTTAAACTTTCTATTATATTTTGTAATGCTATCCTTAACCTTTCTTATTTTATGTTTTTTGTGCTTCCTATTTTATGAATTCCAGGTTTACGTATTTATGTTTTGATGTTCCTTCTCTGTTCTCCCCCCCCCCTCTCTCTCCGTTGCAGTGATTGTGATTTTTTTAGGTCTCGCGCCTCGTTAATTCCATCCTTAGGCAGAGGAAGATGCGTGGCTTTTGTCACAGGTGCTTCCATCCAACAGTATCCGAAGATAAGAAGAAAAATACTCCAAAAGAATAGTAGTGTAAAAAAAAGAAGGCGGGGCTAACAAATCTACGAAATACATACTTGCCAACCATCTCATTAATAACCGTAAAACTTTTTACGCCCCTTTTTCACATCACTTTTTTTTTTAGAATAATTCTCTTCAAATGTTGTTACGATTAAATAAGAATAAAATTACTCTAAAAAATGATTGGGTTTAAAAAAAAAGGCGAGTACTAAAAATTGTACGGTTCATAATGAGATGGTTAGCAAATATAAAGAATGTCAATTCGGATATTGGCAAGTATGAGTAGTTTCGACTACAGTAGGTACTCACAAACAGTGTGCCCATATGTAGGGGATCTTTTATTCAATAATTCACCAATAATTTTTAATTGTAACGTTTGTGTCATTTCGAAGATCAATCGTCAGTTATCAAATATTACTTTTTAAAATTATTGGTGCTGACAGAAGAAAAAATTAGCAGACCTAGCAATTCTGTTCACAAAGGTCATGTAGTTACGTTGAATTATGATTAAATGAGAAAGAAAATACTCTAAAACCAGACTGAGATTAAAAAAAAAAAGCGTGTATTAACAATTTTCCGGATATTAATTAGTAGGTTGGCAGGAATGATATATTGCTAAGTAATAAATAATGGAAATGGGATGTTGAATCTCCTGATCAGCAGATCCACTAGCATAATTTACAGTAATAAGCAACTTATTACAATGTTGAATTTAAATCACCTAAAATGTAGTTTGGCGCATGCTTGTCCCCCCTCCCCCCATCTTAATTATGGCATGCCATTTAAAGGTATTTATAACAATAATACATACAGATACAGGCTACATGTAAGTACCAGTCCATAAAAAAAAAAAAAAAAAACAGTATTTTTCAAGGAAAATTAAATGAATACTCTGTTTTCTGATAAGCGAAATATTTAAGACTTTCACGATCATGCTTTTGTGTTTTTGACGCAAAACTCCGCCTGTGGGCGTTGTTATTTTAGTTATATTATATTTGAAAAATGTTTTCTCTATTCATATTTATATTATAAATGGATATATATTACAATTATACTCCTCCTAATCAAAGTATTTGTCTCCGTAGTACATTAATTGTACATAAATAGTGTGTATATTTTAAGATATAATGAAATATAAAGAAACGCTTACTAGCTGAGTTGCAGATTTTTAAATGACATGAATTCACGTCAGCGGTCGCGAAATGTGTTAAAAATAAATTGGAAGATTTTAATTTTTCATTTAAATCGCATATTTGCATACAACATATGAATTATAAGTAATAAAAATACAACAAATTGAACTTTTTTAAATGTAATTTTGTGCGAATAATTTAATCTTTGTTAACGTAAAACCGGTTCCAGATTACAGTAGAGTCTCGGTAATTCGAGGTGGACGGGACCGGACGTAGCTCGAATTATTGAAAACTCGAATTATCAAAAATGACAAAATTAATAAAATAGAAATAATATGTAAACACAATTTTTAAATTTAAGTGTATATTTCAATTAAAAAAAAATGTACTTACATAATGCTATTACATTAATTTCTGAAGATAAGTTAATTACATCTTAAAGTAATTGTCAATTGTTTTCTGTTTAAATACATTGTTCCTTTTACGTGCGGCAATATCACGCCATCTTCTGAGCATCAGATTGTCGACTGGAGTCGCTTCAGGCTGTTGTTCTACGTATCTCATAGCAGCCTCTAGCGCAGCAAGACCCTCGCTGTGACTCATACGTGGTGTGGAATCATTTGTTACGTCCTCCTCCTCACTATCATCCTGCTCTACTAAATTAATCATATCAACTATAGCTGCATCCGTAAATTCTAGTTGGTCGTCATTATTTTGCCATTCTTCCACCACAGAAATACTATCTGTGTTTTCGCACCCTGGGATTTTTTTAATAAAATTAAACAACGGCATATCATCTTCACTAATGTCCTGATTAGTATTGTTTTCTGCCCCCTCGTTCTTCAAAATTTTATTCCAAGATTTCTGAAGAGTCTCTGAGGTTATTTCATCCCATGCCCCAGCCACCCAATACACAACGTCTTTCACGGTAATTTTTTTCAAAACATCTACAATGGTTTCTTCACCTTCTATGGATTCTAGAAGAGATTGCAGCAATCTACGGCGATACTTTTTTTTTAAGCATTGTAGAATCCCTTGATCCATGGGCTGAATTAAACTAGTTACATTTGGGGGTAAAAACATGGCACGAATTCCATCGCAATTTAATTCATCTTCATTTGGATGGGAACCCGCGTTATCAAGCGTCAAGATGGCTTTACAAGGTAGATTTCTTTCTTTCAAGAATTTTTTAACTTCTGGAACAAAATCGGAGTAAAACCAGTCTTTAAATATCTTTTGCGTCATCCAAGCACTTTTTTGGCTCTTATACGTAACCGGTAGAGACGATACACAAATATGTTTAAAGGCTCTTGGCTTAGTCGATTTTCCGACAACAACAAGTTTCATCTTATGATTTCCTGAAGCATTTGATGTCGCGAGAACTGTCAATCTCTCTTTGCTCTTTTTGTGACCTGGAGCACTTTTCTCTTCACGTGACGCGAGTGTCTTAGAAGGTAACATTTTAAAATTAAGGCCAGTTTCATCGCAATTATAAAGCTGGTCATTTGTAAGTTTTTCATTTTTTACTATCTCCTGTAATTTCTTGCAGAATTTTACGACGGCTTCAGAATCAGCAGATAATTTCTCTCCACACATCTCTAGTTGCCGAATGCCGTATCTTTTTTTCCACTTGTCAAACCAGCCTACACTAGCAGTGAAATTTTGATCTCCCTCTTCAAATTCTTTTTGAAACAGCAAAGCTTTTTCTTTTAGAATGGGACCTGAAAGAGGGCATCCTTTTTGCCTTTGTTGGGTAAACCACATAAAAAGTGCCTCGCCTGTTTTTTCATAGTCAGATTTTTTCAAAGATTTTCTATCCAATGATACGTCTGAGCACTTGTTACCGGAAAACGCTTCTAATTTGCTTCTGTTTCTACGCCAATCACCAACTGTGACTTCACCTACGCCATATTCGACTGCAAGTTTTTTAAGAGTTTCCCCCTTATCCAGTCTTTTTAATGCTTCTAATTTCACTTTTAATGGAACGAATTTCCTTTTCCTTTTTGTAGAATCCATTATGGAAAAACAATTACGTTTCTGTAAACAGAATTAAAAAATCTTTCAAAAGTGACTTAAATTCCGCGAGCTAGTACCGAACTAATCGAACTGCACTATTTTTAGAATATGGAAAGATACATTTGGAGAAGTGGAAACAGGTGATTGGCTGAAATCGGATTGCACAACTTTCTCTCCAAATTGAAATAGTAGCACGATTCCCTCCCCCCCTCCTCCAAAACGCGCACCTGCAAAGAATACAAAATGCGTTTTCTTTGAGTGGAAGGATTTCTTCTCATAGCATGAGACCGGTGAAATAACAATAAAAGATAGAAGTAATTTTTTCATGTGTTGGTCTTTTTTTTTTTTTTTTTTTTTTTTTTTTTGGTGAGTCGAATTTAACTCGGATTTATGGGAAACTCGAACAATCGAGACTCGAATTATAGAGACTCTACTGTACTTATTTATTTAGTTTTTTGTAAATCTGTCTATGGTAATTTTTGTACCATGATTTGATTGTAAAAATAAAATTAATTAACTCGCAGTGAATTGAAATTTACGCTTATCAAATAAACTTAACAACAAATTTTAATGCTAAATAAAACATCGTTGATATGTAGGGGAGACCCGTGTACCTAGGGCCATCATGTACCTAGGGCACCCCACTTTATTTGAATAATATTTAATTTTAAGTTTTAATATTCAAATGGGCGAGTAACAACGCCAATTGCTACTTTTACAACTACTTTGGAACTTTTGAGGAGAAAATTTTGACAAATTACATGAAGAAAACGAATTTACATAGTTTGAAGTAAATTTTTGTAGCTCATCTCTTTTGCTATTTTACAAAGGAAAGTTTAATATTTTTCTTTCATTTTTAGTGTATAATTTTGCTTGTTATATTGAGTAATAAATGAGATATTTAATTAGTCCTCTCTGCATGTGGATTTTTTAGCGGAAGGCCTTATGAATGAAGTTACCGAAACTTGTACCTAGGGCCAGTGTGTTTGGACTTTTTAACACTTTCGCGACCGCTTGTTTTTGTCTTTTTGACAGTAAGGTCCGCATATGGACGTTTTTCTTATACGTTACAAATTTTCAAAAAAAAAAAAAATCCGTATTTACATTTATATTACAAATGGATATGCATTATAATCATATACTCTCTCTAATCAAAGTATTTGCATCCATAGTATACTGATTGTACAAATATGAATATTGTGTATATTTTTTAGAAACAAATAATATATAAAATGCAAAAGAAACGCCCACTGGTGGAGTTTCATATTTTCAAATGACGTGAATCTACGTCAGCGGTCGCGAAAGTGCTAAGAAACACAGTACAACCTAGAACTCCTACATAGACAGGCTGACGCATCCGCCATTTTCTATCCCACAAGACCGGCTGACTATATATTATTGGTGATTGTTCTGCAATAAATTGCACGAATAACTCCAGAAAAGGGCACCGCCTGTTTATATTTTCTTCTAATCCAGAAAGAAGGAAAAAGTGGATTATAAATTGCAGATGGAACTAGTGAATACCCGGAGCAAGAGCACAACCTTGTAGCGTAAGATTTCCCTTATTTCATTTTATTTTCAAAGTTGTTTGACAAATTTAATATGAATGTACTGTTTTTTTAAGTTATTGTTTTAAATTCTTTTAAAATTAACTTTAATATTACATTTCTTTTAACGTGAAGGGTTGCAGTTTTGAGAATGTTGGCGATGTTCTTAAAATTGCCAACTTGTTTGTTTCGTGATAAGAAGTTCTAGCTCACTTGATCTGTATAGAAGTTTAAAAGCGATAACAACGCTAATCAGGTAACCTAGCTTTTTCTACCGCCAACACTTTCCCAGACGGGATAGAAAATGGCGGACACTGCTCCAGCTCTTATCATATAGGAGTCTTAGTACAACCTGTAGTAATTGGATGCTGGCAAACCCTGGTAAATCAATCACTATATATGACGTTGCTGATAATGTTGGCAAGTCCTATACAGTCGGCTGCAAAATTATTCGAGCACTAGCCAATAATTCCTATATTTAAAAAGTACACTTAAGACTGCTTTGCTAAGTAAATCCTTGTCGAATCATGTTCTTAGACTGATTAAGAACATGACTCGACAAGGATTTATTTAACAAAGCTGTATTAAGTGTACTTTTTTTTGGTAAGGATTATTGCTAGTGCTCGAATAATTTTGCAGCCGACTATAAGTCGGCCTTTACTGCTGTAAATGTAAACATTCTATCAGGCTTTCGCGTGTACGGCATAGGGCCAAAGAATCAAAACACATTCACTGAGGAGGAATATTTAAGTTCAAATGTGACTGAAAGACAAGATCCCTCCATAAATTTCAAAAAAAAAAAAAAAAAGATTTTCCAGGAAGAAAGTGAACCAATAATGATAGAACTGGATGTCTCTGTTTCGTGTCCTGTTGAAATTTCGAAACCTTCAACATCTAACATCTTTTCGTATGCCATGCTTTAACAGGTACGAACCTAAGCAAAACCTTTATCTAAAGCGAAACCTCCCCCATCAAAGATAAGATGTGACGGAAAACCAGAGAGATCTAGAAATCCAAGAGACACTCCAGAAAAAAAAAAGAAATTGAAGAAAAAAAATCATTCTGTTAGAATATCCCAAAGAAAAAAAAAAATGAAAAATTTCGTGTTTCAAATTAAGGCAACAACCTAATTATTATATGATAAATAAATATATTACTTGATATTGTTTCTTTTATAAAATACATGTTTATATGCTTATTTTCTATTAATTACAAAGTGAAATCTAAATTTGAGAGAATGGCCCTAGGTACAATGAGGTCTGGCCCCAGGTACAACGAAGGTGTTGTACCTAGGGCCACGTGTGAAGCTTTTTTTAAAACCTTCTGTTTGTCGGAATTTATTATTTTAGGTATTTATATTAATCCCAATTGGAAGTAATTAGTCCTAAAAATATGTATATATCAGTTTGATAATTTTAAACAGGTCAAGGGCTCTGTTTTTGGGCATTGAAAAAAAGCGGCCCTAGGTACACGGGTCTCCCCTACTAAACACAGGGGTACTAAAGATTAAAAATATCTGCTTACAAAAATACAGCCAAGCAACAAACTTGGTGAATGAAATTCATAATAACATGAACGCAGTGTTGCCAGTCCATAAAAATAAAAGATTGTAGTACTTGTACAAAAGTCCAGTCCTTACATGCGCAGAAAGGTGCGCAAACAGTTCACAGTCCATGGAGTAAGTTCAAATGGAATGCACCACAGTATTCCCCCCAAGTACCGAAGGTACTGAAATTAAAGATAGCGTGGATTGAATTTCACACGTCGTCCCGAACGAGTTGTCGTACTGGGTGGAACAGAAACAGGAGGTGTCTGACATGTTGGAGGATTGTCAGATTCTGTGGAAGTTGTCGTTGCATCTGGACGGTGAGCTGGAACAGGAAGCACAGAGGAAGGAGCACTGGTTGGAGCATCAGACAAGTCAAAAAATGCTGGCTTCAACCTGTCATTGCTAATCTCTCTGGAGTTCACTAGGAGTTTGTAAAATTTGGGGTTCCTCTCCAAGACTGTCCAAGGACCAGTATATGGTGGTTGAAGAGGTCGCTTTACACTATCCCGACGAACAAAAACATGAGTACAAGTCTCTAGGGCTGGGTGGATAAATGGTGTTTTGGGGTTGCAATGTGCAGACGTTGGCACAGGAGACAAGGTGTGCATGCTGTTACGCAAACATTGTAACATTTCGGATGGGTGCTCTGCAAAAGATTGTGAAGGTGCAATGAATTCATTAGGTTACTTTAATGTGCACCCGTACACCAATTCAGCAACTGTACAACTTAAATCTTCTTTGAAAGAAGTTCTAAGGCCTGAAAGAACTAGGGGAAGAGTGTCGGACCATCGTGGATCGTTGTAGCACATAAGAGCTTGTTTCAAAGATCTGTGGAATCGCTCTACTAATCCATTGCTCTTAGGATGGTATGGAGTCGTGCGAATTCGCTTGGTGCCAAGAAGAGCTGTTAAAGATGTGAAAAGGGCAGACTGAAACTGAGGACCCTGATCAGTTGTAATGAATGATGGCACACCAAAGCGTGAAACCCAATGTTCCACAAATACATGCGATACAGTTTCTGCAGTAGAGTCATGGATTGGAATTGCTTCAGGCCATCTAGTGTACCTGTCAATAAAGGTACATATATATGTGTATCCATGGGATGGAGGTACAGGACCTACAAGGTCGACATGGACATGGTCAAATCTTGCAGAAGGTAGCTTGAACTGTTGAGGTGTATCTCAGGGTATGACGAGATATTTTAGATTTCTGACAGTCTATACAGGATCGTGTCCACTCAACAATATCTTTGGCAGCTGATGGCCAAACAAAACGGTCTAGGATGAGTTTTTTGGAAGCACATATTCCAGGGTGAGAAAGTCCATGCAATGAGTGGAAAATTTGTTTCCTAAACTCTGCTGGTACATATGGTCAAATCTTATTGTCACTGGAATCACACATGATATGGAAGTCATCACTTAGTTGTAATGGTTGAAAATTCAAAGAACAGTTTGGATCATTAAGAACCAATTTAAGTTCACTATCATCTTTCTGGGCTTCAGCCAAAGCGAGGAAGTCAATAGGTGGATTATCTTTGATTTCACTGATACGAGAAAGAGCATCAGCAACAACATTCCTGTTGCCTGGTGTATGACGTATATCTGTGTTAAACTGAGTAATGTAACTGGAGTGCCTTATTTGCCTAGGAGAAGCAGAATTTGAAATTTTTTCGAACAAAAATGTAAGAGGATGATGGTCAGTGAATATTGTAAAATTTGTACCTTCTAAACTATACCGAAAATATTTAACTGAACAATATATAGCAAGAAGTTCTCTATCATAAGTACTGTATTTTTGTTCGGCCACAGAAAGCTTACGGTAGAAAAATCCTAATGGTCGAGGACCTGTGGGAGTGTCTGCATTATAACAGCTCCGAAAGCAATGTCTGCAGCATCAGTCATCAAAGACAGCTGTTGGCCAGGAGCATGGTAGCAAAGGGTTGTTGCGTTTGCCAAATCAGTTTTTTGCAATGCTCAATTTTTATCTACGTTTTTTACCAAATGCTGCCCATACTCAAGCTCCACTTCATGAATTTTTGAAGGACTCTAAAAAAAAAATGATAAACGTCCTGTACCATGGACTGATGATTCCTCTAACGCTTTTGAAAATTGCAAAATAGTCATTTTTGTACCATGATTTGATTGTAACAATAAAATTAATTAACTCGCAGTGAATTGAGATTTACGCTTATCAAATAAACTTAACAACAAATTTTAATGCTAAATAAAACATCGTTGATATGTACCAAACACAGGAGTACTGAAGATTGAAAATATCTGCTTACAAAAATACAGCCAAGCAACTAACTTGGTGAATGAAATTCATAATAACATGAACGCAGTGTTGCCAATCCATAAAAATAAAAGATTGAAGTACTTGTACAAAAGTCCAGTCCTTACATGCGCAGAAAGGTGCGCAAACAGTTCACAGTCTATGGAGTAAGTTCAAATGGAATGCACCACATGTCTGTCAAAAATTTATCAAAATGAAGAAATTATATTTTCTCTCCTCAAAGCTAATATTTTCATTTTTTTACTATTTTTAATCTGTAGAGACTTTGATATTAGTTTTCGCATCTCTTTGATATAGTATCAAAGAGATGCGAAAACACTATGACTACACTGATATATCAATGGGAAAAGGCAAACATTGTGTTTTAATATGGTTCGTACGGACACACCTTTCTTCAAGGGTTTGTGGATCATTTGTGGTAGGCGCGATACTGTACTACTTTTAAATAATTTAAGGAGATAAGCTTGAAGCTATCATCCTCTTAGAGAATAGAAAAAATAAGTATAAAGGTAAAATTATCAACATTGTAGATCTCCGGATACTGTTGGATGGAAGCACCTGTGACAAAAGCCACGCATCTTCCTCTGCCTAAGGATGGAACTAACGCGGCGTGAGTCCTAAAAAGTCACAATCAACGGAGAGACGGGGAAAAACAGAGAAGAAACACCAAAAAATAAACGCGTAAACCTGGAATTCATAAAATAGGAAGTACCAAAAAAAAAAAACATAAAGTAAGGAAGGTTAAGGATAGCATTACAAAATATAATAGAAAGTTTAAGGATAGTAAAAATATTTTTGTATTTTCTAGGAACAATTTTTAAATTTTTATTGTCTTTTTAATTTTTTTTTCTCTTTAATTTTATTTTAACAGAGAATGACAAACTTAACCTAAACAAACACAGGGTATAATCTCCGAGAAGAAGTCAGTGCCCGAATGCGATATACAAGAGAAAAAATACGTAACGTTAAGTAAAACAGCAAAAAGGTTAAAGGTGGGAGTTCAGCACAAAACCCGTTTTGGCTCTGCGTCTGTTCACAGGATCGTTATGGCCATACGCTGCTAGTGGGCTTAAAGCTGGGCTGTCAAGGATTCTAGAGCCAAATGAAATTGTACATTTAAGTACTGAATGAAATTATTGAGAGTTGGAGTAGAAATCTCCTTATAAATGTGAAAATTTCGAACATACCACGGTATATCAAGTATTTGCCGAATTGTTGCATTTTGTGCCCTAATGAGTAACATGGGATCCGGACATAATCTCGCCGGACAAAATATCGCGTGGACTAAAGCTCGTACGAACAGAATCTCGCGGGGACAAAATATAGCTAGGACAAAATCTCGCAGGGACAATATCTCGCCATTCAACTGGACAAAATCTTGCGCCGACAAAATTTTGCATAGATAAATGAATGAACAGGAAATTAATGTGAGTGATGATTGAGTTTGATATAAACAAAATAACTTGTTTTAGAACTTTTTTTTTTTTTTTTTTTTTTTTTTTAGAATAATGTGGTAAAAATGAGTAACATTACAAAAAAATTTATGATATTTGATTAAATTAATGATATTTACCCTAGTCAGAGTACTGATAAACAGTTAAATACATTACTATTTTTTTTTTTTACTTAAAAGAGTTTAAAATATTAAGTTTATCAGCTTGTGAAGATCAGTTATAATGATTTCAATTGTACTTACAAATTTTATAATTTTTGATTGAGATTTGTGAGCAATGTTAAGCTTTGATTTTTCTAGTGATGTGCAGTATTACACAATTACTTTCTTCGATATTCAGCTGAAAAAGTATTAGATCCATAAAAATTTTTGACTTTTGGTTGTCGGTAGATTTACACGTTTTGAGAGTTGCAGAACACGATTTGGCCGTTTTTAGAAAATATCTGTCTCTGTGTGTGCGTGTGTGTGTGTGTGACAAAATTATATGGCGACCGTATCTCAAGAAACACTACGCACAATTGCATATAAATTTATATGTAAATGCATTATGACATAAATCAATGCCTATCAACTTTTGATGACAATCACTCAACAGGTAGTATTGTTAAAGAGCAATTTTTTTTCAATTACAGGGAAGGCTATATCTCAGTAACTACTGCTTGAAATTGCATATAAATTTATATTCAGATGCACATCCTGACAGAAGTTAATGCCTATCAATTTTTAGTCCTGATCGCTCAAAAGATGGTGCAGCTATTGATTGATTTATGCAATTTAAGGGAAAGCTATATCTCAGGAATTACTGCTCAGAATTGCATATAAATTTATATTTAGATGCACTGTGACTTAAATTATTTTTAGTTCCCCATCATACTATAGGTATGGGGAACTTAGGTAATCGTGAAAATTTTCGACCTCGGTTTTTTTACTTTTCTAAACGTTTTCAGGTGTGACGAATCCGAAAATGGCAAAATTTCTATGGTGTCTGTCTGTAGGGTGTCTGTTAGTGTGTCAGTGTGTCAGTCCGTTAGTGTGTTAGTCCGTTAGTTTGTTAGTCTGTTAACACGATATCTCACGAACAAATGATCGCAGAGAGGTCAGATCAGTTTTAAGTATTACTTTCGACACTGGCAAGAACCCTATTCATTTGCAACATTCGAATTTAAAAACTTCGTAAGTTATTAGAAATTTACGATTTTCTTAATATGGGAGAATAGGACAAAAATTCACTTAAATATGCATTTAATGGAAACGTTTTACTGTAAAAATATCAGACCAGTTTTAAAATATCAGTTTTGATGCCGGAATGAACATCAGTAACTATAAATATGCTACTTTAGAAATTTCGCAAGTTATTGGAAATTTACGAATTTTTTAACATGGCAGTATAGAGCAAAATTTCACATAAACGTCAATTTTGAGCGATATTTTCATCGTAAAGATGTCAGACTACTTTTGAAATATTATTTAGGACACTGGCATGATTATTAATGACTATGAATTTTCCAATATAAAGATTTCGTAAGTTATTGGAAATTTACGAATTTCTTAACATGGCTGAATAGAGCAAAATTTCGCATAAACGTCAATCTTGAGGGATATTTTTATCGTTAAGATGTCAAACCACTTTCGAAATATTATTTAGGATACTGGTATGAATATCATAGACTACGATTTTTCCAATTTAAAAAATTCGTAAGTTATTTGGAATTTACGATTTACTTAACATGTCAGAATAAGGCAAAATTGAGCATAAATTTCCATTTTGAGGATCGTAAATATATTAGACAACTTCAAAATTACATTTATGATATTTGTTTGAACATGATTGAATACAAATATTCTAATAGGAAAATTTCGTAAATCATTCGTAATTTACGATTTTATCAACATAGCGAAATTGTAAATTTTCCATATAAATCTGAATTTTGAGGATTATTGCATTGGAAATAGTAGCATGCAAACTAAACAACGGAATCGACCCTGATAAAATAAATTAATAGATTAGAATGAGATAAATATATCGAAGTGAACGGTGGATAGCCTATTAGGCGGGGATTTCATTCTGTCATAATATCAAGCTTTGGTCAAATTCATTTCTTTTAACATGATTATAATATGTCTCGCACTAGAAATTTATGAGAACATAAATATGATGGGGAACTGAGCAGAGTCCACCTATGCCAACTAGTTTATCAGCTTTTAGTTCCAATCACTAAACAATCCACTGCTATACAGTGATTTTCGTAATTTAAGAGAAGTTTATATCTTATATTCTATTGCGTATAATCGATCAAAATTTGATATTTGGAAAGACAATTATGATATATTAGGCTGATTAAATAGGGTATATATCCACCGATATATGGCGCTGCAATAGTGGAATTTGCGTGGAAAAATTTCCCTTCCGTTGGACATTTAGTGTCATACCTCTCTGAGTTGAAAATCGTCTGCATTCATAATGGATAAAATATAACAATAATTTGTACTGTGTTAATTTTTATAGGAAAATGTAAAAGAATGTTTTGTGATGGCCACAACATAACTAGATTTTAGAGTGTATTTTAAATGGTGAAAAGCAAATAATAAAATTAAATAACATAAAATTAAAATATCTTAAATAATTATTAATTTGTTTACATATTGCTGTCACGCAAGAAATATTTAATAGGAGAAAATTCTGTGATGGTGACATCTTACTAGTTTAGAAAATAACTATCTATGCGAAAATTTTCCAATAGTTTTAACTCAAAAACAAGCATATAAAATTTCATAAATATTTTATATGTTGTTGCCACCTTGACATAAATTAGAATCGATTAACTTTTGGGAAAAATTGCCCAACAGTTGAAGTCACCATCATTTTTACTTTTTCAATAGAAGAAAGTATTGAATTCATAAAAATTTTCGATTTCAGGTTTTCGACGGATTTACACGTTTTGATAGATCTAGGGCACGATATGACTATTTTAAGAAAATGTTTGTTTGTCTGTGTGTGTGAGACAAAAATTTTGTGGCGACTGTATCTCTGGAACTACTGATCAGAAATGTATATAAATTTATATATAGATGCATCTTGTGTTAAATTAGTATCAACTGCTCAAAAGGTGACACCGCTATACAGCGATTTCCGCAATTTAAAGGGAGGCTGCATCCCAGGTTCTATTGCATATAAACAAACAAAACTTGATATGCGAGAAGATCATATGAGACATTATGCTGATTTAATTTGAATGCTTATAGGTTATTAGGTGGCACTGCTATACTGCAAATTTCTTCGATAACGGGAAGGCTATATCTCAATTTCTATTGCATATAACTGTAGGAAACTTTGTATGCGAGATAACCATTATAAAAGCACAATTTTTAAGATGTTATTTATAGACAATAAAAGTGCCTTTGGTTGGATATTTACTGTTAGTTTTCTGTAAAATGAAAATCATTTGCATTCATCATGTTAGAAAATTTAATTAATTAATAGTTTTAATAAATTATTTACATTTAATTTTTATAGAAAATATAGAAGAAAGTCTTGTGATGGCCACACCATACTAGTTTTTAAACATATATATATATATATATATATATAGATAGATAGATAGATATATGTATGTAAGTATCAGTGTTGCCAGATTTGGGGACTTTTTTATTCAACATCCACCACTAAATTTTTATTGTAACAGTTGCTTCATCACTTCGAAGAGTAGTCGACTATTATGTATGTCAAATTCCACTTCTCAAAATTATTGGTGAAAGTTGAATAAAAAAGTCTCCAAGTCTGGCAACACTGGTATGTATACACACAGACACACGCATATATATATATATATATATATATATATATATATGTATGTATGTATAATATGACAACATAGGATATACTTTCACTGAAATGTGCGCAAGAAGAATAAGTTAAAAAAATTACTGTGAAAAAAAAAAATTACATTAGTAATAGTCAACTATATTAAAAATGTTTTCTGTTGATAGGAACATCGCCTAACCTCGGAAGTGTAAACATTCAATATGAGTAGTTTTCAAAAAAATTCGTCAATATCTTTAAAACAAATGGTTAAACCATAGAACTGTGATAATTTAAAACAAATTTATCATTTTTTTTTCTTTTAATTCCATTTTTAACGATAGGAAGCTTTTTTCTTTTCTTTTCTTTCTTTTACCTCCTTTCAAATTTTCGCAGTTGTTGTCTATAGGGTACAAAATTGACTTTATTTCGACATTTAGTTTTCCATTTTTATGAAATAAAAAACATCAGCATTCATCCTGTAGTTGGGTGCGATGCGGTCTTCTGGTCTCCCTGTAGGGGTATTATTATCTATGAATTCCGCCGTGATTGGAGGGAAAGAATTAATGCTCAAAAATTTTTCTTGAGCAGATTTTCTCTTCCAGTAAACAGATAAATAAATAATATTAATAAATAAGTTCTACTGTGGGAATTCCTATGGATAAATACAGCGGAGAGTTTTGTGATTGCCCCAACATACGAGTTAGTTTAATTAATTAATATATGATTATAATTAAAATGAGATTTTTTTTCAAATCCACTTTATTTAATATTTTAAAGATTACGAGCTGTTAATGTTGCAATTCATTTTAGATGATAAGACACATGATTTTGGAATTAAGTATGAAATATTTCTTTTTAAAATTCACGAATTTTCATCCCATTTTGAAAATAATAATAATAATAATAATAGAAATTGTCCAAAAATAATTATTGTTAATTCACAGTTCTATAATATCTAAATTTGGTTTAAAATTAAAATTTATAAAGATTACGATTATTATTATTATTATTAACTAAAATGCGATTTTTTAAAATTATTATTATTAATTAAAATGCAATGTTTTTCCTTAGTTATAATGTGACTTATAGTATCGCCCAGTGGTCGAAATTCGGCCATGTTTTCGTAAAGCTAAGCACAGCAAAGTTATTGCCTTCTCCTAAACGGAATTAAATTGTAACACAGCTGCGGAAATTGTTTGTCGATATGCACCCAAACTGAATCAGCAGAGTTTTACTTAATATATTTCTCTAAGTTTAGTACACTGTAGATGTCGAGTCTTTCGTGAAATGAAAGGAAATCGCAACAGGGAAACTTCCCTTGTTGTGTGATATAGCTCTAAAGCTAATCCGCACCATGTCAAACCAAGGTCCAACCAAATATCAAATTCGGTTAAATTAGTTCCATTGATTCATAAAGTATCGCATTTGAACTCAAAATGACAGATTTTTCTAAAAAGGGCGAACTGAGTTCGAGATTCTTAAAACGTGTAACTTCATCGAAAACCGAGAATCTAAAAATTTTCTGAAACTTATACTTTCTTCTTGTATATGGAGAGCATATAATAATAAATCCACTTTTTTAAAAATAATTAGCCAATTTCAGCTAATTGAAATGCAAGGAAATCTCAAAATGTGTAAATTCACCGAAAACCGGAAATCGAAATTTTTTTGTATCTTCTACTTTCTTCTTATACATGCAGAAGCTAATAATATATCCACTTTTTAAAAAATAAGCAACCAATTTCAATTAATTGAAGTTCAAGGAAATCTCAAAACGCGTAAATTCATCGAAAACCGGAAATCAAGCGTTTTTCCAAATCCTATACTTTATTTTTATATATACAGAGAAGAGAATAATACAACAACTTTTTTAAAAACAAGTAGTCAATTACAGTTAATTGAAATGAAAAGAAATCTCAGAACGTGTACAGTCATCGAAAACTGGAAATCGAAATTTTTTTCGTATCTTCTACTTGCTTTTTATACATACAGATTCTAGTAATAAATCCTTTTTTTTTTTTTTTAAATAAGTATAGCCAATTTCAATTAATTGAAATTCAAGGAAATCTCAAAACGTATAAATCCCTCGAAAACTGGAAATCGAATTTCCTTCCAAATCTTATACTTCCTTTTTATATATACAGAGGATAGAATAATAAAGCCACTTATTTAAAAATAAGCAGTCAGTTTCAGTTAATTGAAAAGCAAGGAAATCTCAAAACGTGTAAATTCATCAAAAACCGGAAATTGAATTTTTTTTTGTATCTTCTACTTTCTTCTTATACATGCAGAAGCTAATAATAAATCCACTTTTTCATTTCCTACTAATAGTTCACACTCTCCCTATAACTTGTACAAATCTTGCAATAGATTTTTAACTAACTTCCCGACTAGCTAGATATTTGAAACTTTCAGGATTGCTCAGAACACGGTGACAACACAATACTCCGAAGTCCGATTTTCGAATTTTTTATTAGTTTTCTTATATTAATTAAAATATGAAAATAATAACATCCTATTAGCGTTATTATAGCCATTAAAATATTAGCGATAATTTAATTGTTGAAAAAAAAAAAAAAAAAATACGAGTTCATTTTCTTTCTACATAAAAATAAATACATTTAATTAAACGTGAACATTAAAAAATTATAAAAAGTTAAATTATGCATCTCACAAAAATTGACGTCATTATCACTTTAAAAATTTTATGCACATTGATAAGAGCTCTATGATTCATCAGAAAATTTAAAACATGGTATATGTTTTTTTTTTTTTTAATCTTATAATTATTTTTATTTCATTTTTCACGCGCTATTTTTTTTTCCTAAGTCAAAAAAAAAAAAAAAAGCGATAGTGTTTGTAAGTAGGAATTGACTTAATTATATATATATATATACAACCCCTGGCAAAAAGTATCCGATCACCGAAAACAGTGCTTATGATACGTTAAAACATAAGGTTATTTTTTCACAAATTCAAACTTTTTTCAAACCTATGAGTATGCTTTTGTGAAATATGACTAATTTTGTCAAATTCTATTAAATAGTAATAGAAATTACAATATCAGTTAAGAGTTTACACGAGAAAATACGTTGAATCACAAAGGAAAAATATTTCCGATCATCATTGTGTGGAGAAAAAAGTATTTGATCGCAAACAAAAGCAACACAGTTAAATGATATATGCAAATTTTTTTTACTCGGCGCATGCGTTCAAGTTCGAAGAAGACGGTATAAAAGGTCAAATTGTAGTTTGAAAGTTACAAGTTAGTTTCGCATCTGCTGAAGTATGGCTCGAAAGAGAGAATTATCTAATGATGTAAAACTTTTGATTGTTAAACGCTTAAAAAGCGGAATTTCCCAAAGAAAGGTTGCTAAGACATTTGGATGTGCTCAAAGTACTGTTTGCGAAATTTGGAAGAAATATCGCTTAAGAAATGATGTAAGAAATCTGCCTCGAAGCGGTCGACCACGAGTAACATCAAGTAGACAAGACAGGAAATTAGTTGATCTTGCCAAATCTATGCGAAGGTGTACGTCTAAACAACTGAATGCCGAGTGGTCAAAGTATGGAGTAAAGGTATGTGCACGTACAGTGCGAAATCGTTTAAATAATAAAGGATATCACTTCTGCAAAGCCAAAACCAAGCCATATATGACTAAGAAACACAAGAAAAATCGTCTTCAATGGTGCAAGAAATACAAATGCTGGTCTTCTGATGATTGGAAGAAGGTTATTTTCAGTGACGAATCTCGTGTTTGTCTAGGAACTGGGGATAACCCTGGAATGTTTGTGTGGAGGAGAGCTGATGAAAAGTTCAAAGAAGATTGCCTAAAAACTAAAGCTAAATATCAGCCTTCATTTATGGTGTGGAGTTGCATGACATCTCAAGGAGTTGGTAAATTGTGTATAGTGTTGCAAACAATCAATTCAGAAGTATATGTTAACATTTTAGAGCATTATTTGATACCTAGCATCGAGGAAGCGTTTGGTGACTCCTCTGATTTCCTATTTCAAGATGATAATGCGTCCTGCCATAGAGGTAAACGGGTCAAGGATTTCTTAAATAAAAACGGAAATTCTCCAATAAAGACTCTGAACTGGCCTGCAAATAGTCCTGATCTTAATCCGATCGAAAATATTTGGAATGTTTGGAAAAATAATATAGAAAAGAGAAGACCGACCAATATGAATGCACTTCGTCTAGCCATCAAGGAAAGCTGGAAGGAAATTCCATCACATTTATGTGAAAAGGTTGTTGAATCCATGCCCCGCCGTTTAAAGGCA
Organism: Salticus scenicus; assembly: GCA_963930645.1. NCBI lineage: Eukaryota > Metazoa > Arthropoda > Arachnida > Araneae > Salticidae > Salticus > Salticus scenicus. The sequence continues at coordinate 179,160,408 of OZ005653.1, read as the reverse complement.
GTTATTAGAGCAAAAGGAGGACCAACCAAGTTTTAAATTGAAATTTATCGAATATTTTTTTCCCGGTTATGTGATGATCGGACATTTTTTTCTTTGAATACTTTATATTAATTTTCCTCTGTATTGTAAAAATTAATTGCAATTTATGGTATTATTTTTTATCATGTCACAAAGTAAGATACTTTTGTAATAAAAAACTTTATTTTAAAAAATGTAATAAATTTTTAGAAAAATAGCCTTTTATAGTAACGTATCTTAGACACATCTTTCAGTGATCGGATACTTTTTGCCAGGGGTTGTATATTACTTGTTAAAAAATAAGTAACCAATTTCTTTTAATTGAAGTTCAAGGAAATCTCAAAACGCATAAATTCATCGAAAACCAGAAATCAAAAGTTTTTCTAAATCTTATACTTTATATATATATATATATATATATATATACAGAGAAGAGAATAATGCAACCACTTTTTCAAAATCAAGTAGTCATTTTCAGTTAATTGAAATGAAATCTCAGAACGTGTAAAGTCATTGAAAACCGGAAATCGAAATTTTTTCCGTATCTTCTTATTGCTTTTTATACATACAGAATCTAGTAAGAAATCTTTTTTATTTTTTTAATAAGTAGTCAATTTCAATTAATTGAAACTCAAGGAAATCTCAAAACGTTTAAATTCATCATAAACTGGAAATCGAAATTTTCTCTTTGTCTTTTACTTTCTACTTATACATACAGAAACTAGTAATACATACATCTTTTTAAAAATAAGTAGTCACCAGTGGCGTCGCCAGAAAAATTTTCAGGAGGGGGCAAACTTCAAAATTTCAGCATGTTTTTACAAATTCAATTAGATTCAAATGATTAGTTGATTGAGATGATTAAGTAAGCCAGTTAGTAAGCATTTGCTACAACAATTTTTTATACATGAAATTTAAGCTACAACATTTTACATACAGAAATTATACAACTTATTCTAAACCAACACTAATCCGGAAAATGTACTGTCGAGTCGATTTAAAATCTGTTTGCAGGGGAAAGTTAGAGACAACCTATAAATGCAAGTCTGGTTGGTTTGACTCTAATTGGCTCTGTGACATAAATTTTATTCGAATTTTGATGACACAGCTTTAATTGTAATTTTTTAAAATAATTATTTATTTATTAGACTTTTCCAGGAGGGGGCAAGTGCCCCCACCTTGCCCCTATGTGCCGACGCCCATGGAGTCACTTTCAGTTATTTGAAATGCAAGGAAATCTCAAAACGTGTAAATTCATCGAAAACCGGAAATCAAAAGTATTTACAAATCTTTTACTTTTTTCTTGTATATGCAGATTAAGCAGTAATAAATTCATTGAAAATAAATAATAAGTACTCAATTTCAGTTAATTGGAATTCATTATGATTTAGTTTTAAAATATGTCTTTAAATTATAGCTGACAAAAATTACAAAAAATAAATAAAGTATGAAAGAAAATAATCAAATCTTAAACAAATTAGAAAGAATAAATAAATAAGATAAAACGTTCATATATTAAGTTAGTGTTCTAATTACTAGGGTAAACATGTATTTCTTGTTATTATTTAATTTTATTTAATATTATTATTATAGATTACTCATAATTACCACATTATTCTAAGAAAAATGTTCTTAAATGAGTCATATTATGCGTTTCAAACTCCATCATTACAGACATTTTTCTTTTCTCTCTCTATTTCTAGGCGACATTCTGTCGGCGCGAGATTTTGTCCAGATGGGAGGCGAGATATTGTCCCTGCGATATTTTGTCCTAGCTATATTTTGTCCCCGCGAGATATTGTCCACGCGAGCTTTAGTCCGCGCGATATTTTGTCCTGCGCAGGGATGGAACACGGGCGCAGAATTCATACCGGAATCTGCGTAAGAAATTTCTCTACCTATAATAACGTTGATTTAAGAGGTAGACAATTTTCTCACATTGATAGTGGTATGAATTCTGCGCCCGTGTTCCATCCCTGCCTGCGAGATCGTGTCCCCAACCCGAGTAACATGATATGGAATTTTGCAGCGTATGACCATACCATACATGCATAAGTGAGAACGGGTTGTAAATAGGACATATAAAAGAGCATCTTATTTTTAGTGTTTAATTTACTATTCCGAGCAATTAGGGGCATTAATTTCCATTTAACCACTCGAAATTTCTTACGCGTAGTGATAATGTGTTGTTCGAAAGTGAGTCCTTGGTCTAGAATAACTACAAGGTATTTAGAGTGGTTTGACCAAGGTAGGGGATAGCGCCGATGTTAATTTGATACTTATCTCTAGTTGCAGGTGCCATGGCATTTCTTCCACGTGAGAATAGAATAGCATCAGTTTTGCCAATATTGAGAGCTATTCTCCATTTGCTGAACCATCTAACAAGAATTTTAAGGTGACGGGAGATAGCCGAAATAGCATAACGCCTGTTATTGCTAGATGCAAAAATACAAGTATCGTCTGCAAAAATAGCCAATGAGGTATGAGGGTAGCGGGACATATCAATATAAAGGTTGAAAAGTTTAGGGCTAATTTTTGAGCCTTGAGGAACACCAAAAAAGTTCCGCGAAAGAGTGTCTTTCACCTTCACGTGGAAGTTTCTATCGCGTAGGTAGTTTTGAATAAATTTAATGAGGGGAGGGGGAAGTTTTAATTAATATGTTTAAAAATTAAGCTAGTAGTCCAAACTTTGTCAAACGCCTTTTCGATCTCAAGGAAGACTACGGTATATTGCTTCTTAATTTTGCCGGTGGTAACGTACTCAACAAGTCTATAGACCTGATGAGGGGTGGAAAGGCCACTACAGAAACCAAACTTTTCAGGGATAATATTATTTTCTAAAATGTGAGAGTTAATTTGTTGAACAAGAAAAGCTTCGAAGAGTTTTAAAAGGGAGATTGGACGGTAACTCGAGGCCCTATCGGGAGGTTTGTCGCTTTTTAGTGTAGGAGCAATAACTGCAGTTTTCAAGTTAAAGGGAAATTAATTTAATTTAAAAATGTTATTAAATAAATAGGTAATTCTTGGAATATAAGGTAAGGGTATATTCTTGAGAACAACGTTAGTGATACCGCTGATGCCTGGGGCTTTCTTCTTCTTTTTTTTTTTTTCACGGATGACATCAGCATGGGAAATCGAGATATCAAAGGGAGGAATAGGGTATGTTAAATGTAAAATTATCATAATATTATAGCTTAAGAATCAAAAATGAGTTTTTGGAAATACCTTTAAGAAGACGCTTGGCAGTCTTTTATATATCTTTGAGCTGTTCCTGGTAGAATTTTACTCGAAAATCCGTACTTTGCTAAATTTGCCGCCGAAAAATTTACCACACCACAAGTTACACCAAAATCTCGAATTTGGATTTTTGATATTACAATACTTTCCTTACATACAGTCGGTAACAAAAGTGTCCGAACACTAGCAAAAATTCCTATGTAAAAAAATGCACTTCATACGGTTTTGTTAAATAAATCCTTGTCTTAGTCAGTGTAAGAACATGATTCGATAAGGATTTATTTAACTAAACAGTTATAAGTGTACTTTTTTTACATAGGAATTTTTGCTAGTGTTCGGACACTTTTGTTACCGACTGTATGTATGTTCGGAAAGTAAAAAGCTTTGTAATTATTTAGTTTTTTTCTTTCCGAACATACATATGTAAGGAAAGTATTGTAATCATGTCAAAAATCCGAATTCGAGATTTTGGTGTTTCTATACGTTTTGAGGTTGTTTTCTCTACTTTTACGATGATATATGTATGTGTGTGAGTGAACACGCTAGCGTCTAAACGCTTTACTCGAATGAGCTGTAAGTTGGTATGCATGTTGCAAATCACCGTAGCACGAACTCTATTGATTTTGGTGAATCTGGCACTTATAGTTTTTTTACAGGGACACACACACACACACACAAAAAAAATTCTTTATCATTATGGCCTATGGGACCAAAATCTTAAAAGTGCGATAGCACCTAAACGCCTTATTCAATTGAGCAAAAAGTTTATACACATATTATAGGTCACAGTTACTCAATCAGTTTAGATTTGGAGAATCTGGCACTTGGAAAAATTCTTTATCATTATGGCCTATGCTATGGGATCAAATTTTAAAAAGTACGATAGCGTCTAAACGCCTTATTAAACTGAGCAAACTATTTATACACATAGAGTTTCACTATCTGTATAGGTTTTGGTCGATCTAGCATTTCTATTTTTTTTTTTACAGTGACACAACAAATAATTCTGTATCATTATGGCCTATGGGGTGAAACTATTTAAAGTGCGATAGCATCTAAATGCCTTATCTGTTTGAGTGGAAAATTTATATACGAGTCATAGGTCACCATAACACAAACTGCATAGATTTTGGTGACTTAACGAGTTTTACAGGGACACAAATAAAAATTGTTCATCATTTAAGACCTATAGGCTCAAATTATTTAAATTGCGACAGCGACTAAACGACTTATTCAAATGAACTGAAAATTTATATGCATAATGTTATACGTCACTGTAACTTGAACTTTAGAAAATCTAGCACTTATGGTTCTTTTTACAGGGACAAAGTGCAAATTTCTTTATCATTGTGGTATATGGGCTCAAACTTTAAAGTGCGATAGCGTCTAAATGCCTTATCTGATGGAGCTGAAAATTTATATAAATATTACAAGTCACTATTGCACTAACTATAAGCATTTTGGTGAATCTAGCATTTGTAGGTTTTTAGAGGGACACAACGAAATATTCTTTATCATTATGATCTACGTGTTCGGTAAAATAGCTAGTTAAATTAAACATCGTGTACTATATAAAGAAAAATACTCAAACACCCTATTATAATTTTCTCTTCTGTTTATTTAACAACTCTTACTTTATCTACAAAACCGTTAATTATTCAATGTTCGGAAAACTGAGTGGAGTCACTTCAGATTTTTGTCTTCAGGAGTATATGAATAAAGGCTAGTACATTTATTTAATGCATAAAGCTTAAACTCAATAGGTGCCTTATATTTTTCTTATATTCATTCAAAAATACGAAAAACGAGGGGGAAAAGAAAGTTAAAAATATTAAAATGCTTAATTTTCTTTTATTTATTAATTTAAAAAACATAAAATTATTTTATTTGTTTATCTATTTTATTTATCTATTTATTTCTGAAGAAATCAAAACTAAGCGGTTCTGCGGTCAAAGTTGGTAAATGGAAAGTAGTTCTATCAAAGAAAGCACTCATCGATCTAGCCGTTCGGAGTTTTCTCCAAAACTCACGTAAATACGGGCTAGATCTAGTTAGAAACAACGAGATATATAAAGTAGAGTGATAAATGGTAACCCTTGAGAAGGTCCAAGATGAGTCATGTGACATGCTCTCCTTGCACCTGCGATAAAGGGCCAAACACAGCAACTTATTGGAGCATGTCATGTGATTCATCTTGAACCACGGAAAGCTAATCCTTCATCCATTGAATCAGCACTCTAATTTATATATCTCGTTGGTTAGAAAGACCCTCACGGAGGGCACTTCTCCTATAGGCCTAGGACCCTGGTGTAGTCTATCAGTCTTAAGCCATACAACCAATCAACCATTCTTTATGAGATTAACATATGCAAGTTAAAAAAAAAAAACAAAAAAATTAGTTGTCATACAATTTTACTGATCAGTAATTTGCTTAGCAATCACTAATGAATGATGCAATGATAAAACGCTCGTTTGCGACACGGGCGTTGCGGGTTCATTTCTCGTTTAGTCATTTTCAAAAATTTGTAAATTTATATTAAAAATCACTAGTATCTGAATTGTTAGATTTTTATGTTAGAAAATTATAATTGCTTATTTATTTGTTTATTAATTAATATTAGGTGTCATATTTTTACTTTCTTCTATATGTAATATAAAGTACTGGATTCGTGATAAATTTCGAACTCCGGTTTTCAATGGAAGTACACGTTTTGGGATGTCCTGAACACGATTTGATAGTTTTTTGAAAATGTCTGTCTGTGTGTGTGACGAATTTTGTGGACGCTGTATCTCACAAACCAATGAACGAAATTTAACCAAACTTGGTATTTAGTTGGACCCTGATATAAACTGGTGTTGATTAGATTTGGGGATCAATCGCTCAACAGGTGGCGCTGTGATCGCATTTTTTCTAAATTTTTCACATAGCAGTAAAGGACAAAATTTCGTATAAATGTACATAATGAGAGTTGTGCTCAACTTGTGATTGTAAAATTAATATGAATTATTGATAACAGTAGTAGTTAACTAGGAAAAAAAAATTGTGCATGTGGGGACATCGCTTCCCCTCCTTAGGGGGGGGGGGGGTGTTAAATTTTCAAGATGAGTATCTTTCGAAAGGTCTCGTCAATACCTTTAAAACGAATGGTTGAACTATAGATCTGTGATTATTTAAAACAAAGTTATCGATTTTTTTTTTTTACTTTTAACGAAAAAAATCGTATACATATATCGTTACTACTTCTCTAATATGGAAATCGTCTGCATTATCATGGAAGATAATTTTTTTAAATAATAATTTTAATAAATTATTTTTACTGAGTGAATTTATATAGGAAAATATAGAAGAAAGTTATGTGGTGGCCACAACATACTTGTTTTTTGTCATATGTATTCAAAGGTACAAAATATGAAAAAAAAAAAAAAAAAAAAAAAAAAAAAAATGGAGCACACATAAAGTTTAAAATATCAAAATGCTTAATTTTTATTTATTTATTTTCTGAAGAAATCGAGACACTTTAATTGAAGTAAATTCCTTTTAATATGCAAGTTTAAAAAAAGTTAAATGTCATGCGATTTTACTAATCAGTTAATTGCTTTGCATTGACAAGTGGTATGACAATAAAACGCTCGTTTGCAACACGTGCGTTACGGGTTCGAGTCTCTTTTAGTTACTTTGAAAAATTTGTAAATTTACATTAAAAATCACTAGTATCTAAATTTTCAGAATTTCATGTTGTAAAATTATAATTGCTTACTACTTTATTTCTTTTTTATTTATTTGTTTATTAATTACTTACTTAATTAACATATTTATTGGGGGTCATATATATATCATATTCATTCAAAGGTACAAATACGAAAAAAAAAATATATATATATATATTACATTTGAAGGAAAATAAACTTTTGGCATGAACAAAAAGGATGTATAAAACTTAAAGTTAATAAATATTTTAACTAATTAAAATATTAAACTAATTCAATTTTCCTAAACTGAATTAGTTAAAGAAAAACATGTTGGTGTTAATGTGCCAGTTGCCTACAAGAAAGGCCGAGGTATGGGTTGAATAATCTCAGTAATGGGTGGTCTTTTTAAGGGGTGCTAGCCCACATTTACGCTAGTTTCGGAGAAAACTGCGGAAATTTTCGAAAGGCTAGCACGATGAGCACTTCCTGGTGTTGAACCTGATATCCCCCGTCTACCAGCTTTGAGAGCAAAGTTAATGTTACAATTAGAGGTGTGCCGAGTACTCGGTATATACTAAGTATTCGGCCAATACCAAGTAGTTGTAAGAATTTCATTATTTTTATGTATTATTAAAAGGAATGTATTCATAACAGTTGTTTATTAATAACTAAACTAAAACATTATGAAAATACACTAAGGGACCAAAAAAAAAAAAAAAAAAAAAAAAAGACTCACTGCAGAAAAAATGACTTATACATTTTTTATTTGTAATAACTTTAAAATTAATGTTTGAAACAAATAAAACTGTCTTGTTTGCATAATACCAATGTAATGAAATGATACCTATGCACATTTTCGATTTAATAATTCGCTTTATTGCCCTTTAAGAAGTGTTTTTTAAAAATCTGTATAAAACTTTCTTTGTGAACATAATGCAATAACCATACACTTTGTATTCTATTATGAATTATTATATGAAATAAACAAGTTATATTTTAATATATGAAATAAAACTATTTATTTGTTAGGTCTAAGCAAGTTTTTGTTAAAAATATGTATTCTGCATCGGGTTAATTCCACCTTTATATAGAATTACTGCTTTATTGCGCAAAGTATACTTTTATACAGTGTTTTAATATAAATCTCAGAAATTTCAATCTGCCAAACATCACAAATAAATTTTTCTAGTTCTGGCAGCGATATGGGCTGCAAATTTCGAATCCTCTCCCCCACCTTTTTATAGACAAAACATTTTCAACCGGATCACGATTAGGACTATTTCCATGTCTGGTAAAGAAGAAATTCTACTATATCCTTTGTGGGATTTAACTTAAAGTGAAAAAAGATATTACTACTTACAAAATTATAGGTTCTCATAGGAATGTATAAGAAATTTTGATAATTTGCAGTGAATAAACTTACCACAGACGCCGTGTAGTAAGGTGCATTATCATCTTCAAATGCTGTTTACGGAAATGTCCAAGATACCTCCAAAATAGTCGGTCAGGCACCACTTTTATGAAGATTGTGTTTCATTTCGAGTTAATTGATCCCTTGAGCATAAAAATTTGCCCGACTGTTTGAAAAGTTATGCACCTTCGTACCATAATGTACAGAGAATGTGCCACTGTTTCAAAGGTGTGATTTTCATTAAGTCGGTCATTCATATTTTCAATGTCAGATCTGCTTGTTTTCTTTAGCTCAAAATAAGTTAAACTTGACTCATCAAAGTAGAGTAAGTTAAAAGATTTTCAAGAAATTACTAAGATTTTTATGTTATTTTATTCACAATCTAAAAATATGATGCTTGTCATTAAAGGATTAATCAAAACATTATCAGTGAAGATTTCAAGAAAATAGGCAAATAAATTTGACAGACTTACATTTAATAATAATTTTCTTTTATCCCGAATTCATATCCACATATTTTTACTCTCACCCCCCCCTCCTTTTTTTTTTTTTTTAATTTTTAATTTATAGGTTATAATTGTTCAAAGTCAACAGGACAATTTCATTGTACATTTATCAGCTACTATAAATTTAATGATTAAAATTAAATAATATTAATTGCAGCTTATATGTTAAAAAATTATAAGATGGCAAAGTTTACAAAAGTACAGCTGTTACTGGCGACAACCTGAAACTAAAAATTGTTTTATTTTATTTATTTATTATTTTTTTTTAAACAACTGAGTGAATGATTTATTTTATTTACATTTTGATACTACTTGTAGAGCTTTATTTAATTTTATAATAAGATCTCTTATGATAAATACAATTTATTGAATTCAAACCAAGCTAATATAAAGGAGGCTAGCATTTAAACTTTTTGATTCTCCATGTAAACTTTGCTAACTTTTCCAGGTCATTTTCTTTCATTTTGGCATAAGCATTTTATAAATCAGATGAATTACATATCAGATAATAATGTTCAAAAGTGAAATAATTAGAGCTGTTATTTGTTATTAAAATTCAAAAAAATTTTTTTTTTTTTTTTTGTATCAACTATGTGAACAAATTATTTCATTTTTGCTTTGATATTACTAACATACCTTACCTTTATATCATGTTTCAGTAAGATCCTATTATAGATATAAAATTTATTGAATTTAAATCAAGCTAATACAGAGTAGCTATCATTTAAACTTTTTGATTTCCAATATAAATTTCTCTCAATTTTTCAGGTTATTTTCATTCATTTTGGTATATGACATTTTATAAATCAGCATTTTCGATTTGGAATTTCCCAGGTTCAATTGCAGTTTCAAGATATATTTTTAAAATTTATAAAAATAAATTGTTAAACTAAATACATTAAAACAGACTATAAAGTTATAACAATTGAAAAAATTTACTTTGATAACATTTTCAGTTATATTTTTCTCTTTCTGATCGTTTTTAGTCTGAAGTGAACTGGATGCTTCTAATCTTTGATAATGCTCAAAAAACGAAACAAAAATATACTTTTTCTATTCCACATAATTAAGAAGCCACTAACAAATTTAAAACAGAAATTGCAAAAATAGTAATAAATATCCCCACTAAACAAAATGTTTACACTTTCTGTGCATGCTAAACAAGCTCTATGGGTTTTCGTGGTCATGTGACCAAAATAAGAACTTTGTGTGCAGTTTGTTCTCCGATTTCTCAGTCAAATCTCAATCATCATCTAATGTAATACGAACAAAACTTTGAATAAGCATCATAAATTGCAATAAATCTGCAACAATTACGGCAGACCACGTGTCTACTTTGTTCACAAAATCTGAAAAATCTCATCTCTGATAAATTAAAAAAAAAAAAAAAAAAAAAAAAAAAAATAGCAAATTACAAAAAACATATTTATACTTTAAAATGTGAGAAGGTTGAAATTTTGATCACAGAGAGAAAAATGTGACTGAAAATATCACCAAAGTTAAATTTTAAAATGCTTTTAACTTTTTAGTTTGTTTTAATATAGTTCCAAAATTTGTTTAGGTTTTAGTCAAATTTCCTGACTTATAGAGATATTAATAAAAATTCCCTGACATTTTTCTAATTTCCAGGTTACTAGCCACTTTGTCTTTTATATATTAGCTTTGAAAATTAAAACTGATGCAACTTAAAACTTATGATTAAAAAAAAAAAAAAAAAAAAAAAAAAAAAAAAAAAATCAATAAAATTCAATCAATATTTTTATTACATTAATAAAAATATTTTCGAATCATTTCTAATATGTACATGATTTTTCATGATTCAAGACTAGCAATTTTTCTATTTGTGCATAGATAGATCAATTATCACTTTACACCATTTTAGGATTGATTATGAGAACTACCACAAAATGACAAAATCTGATGCTGCACATTTCGAACAAAAATAGATATGTTTTCTGACTTTTTTATTTACAATATGTATATGATGAGAAACAAGTATGAAATGACATTTATGACTACAAATGCAGCCAAATTTTGGAAGATATATAAAATTTAACAAAACACAAAAATTTCCAAAAAGCTAAAAAATAAAATCTACATTCACACAAGTTAATAATTCAATAAATAACTTTTTTTTTTCTTTTTTAAGTATTACTTTATAATTTATATAAAGAATGAATGAATGAACATAAAAAAAAATTAATTTAAGTAACTGTAACAAAACCAACACTTTCTTCAAAGTGCACAATAAACAATAAATTCTAGCGATGTTGTCTGCATTGATAATTTCATACACACATTCAGATACTGCAACATTATCTAAACTGTTGAGAAAGTAACAGGAATTTTTTTTAAATAAAAAAAGAATAAAGAAACTTGAACACCGATGCAATATGCATGCATCAAGATGCTTTACTTGGTCGATGATGATGACTGATAAAATGTAGGTCAAAATTTACAGAGAAAATAATAAAAGTCTTATGATTTATATATTACAAATCTTATGATATTCCTTTTTTAAAAAATAGTTACATTCTGCTTAACTATAACCACCTCTGCCTCTACCTCGATTCACAACCCTATAAGGAGATGAACGTATTCCTCTATAGGAACCCCTAGGTCCCCCTCTATGTCCATGGTATACTTGATTCGATCTTGCGCGTTGCCGAGAATTAAAATTAGGAGGGGGACCATCATAATCCATTGAAGTATAATGATCTTCTCTATTTGGACCATCATTCCAAGAATGTTTATGAGGCATAAAGCCCATTTCTTCAGATCCAGATCCTTGTGGACCCATATGATTATTACGCATATCTTCATCACCATGAAACCTATCATCATAGGGAGGCTGTCCACTTCTTGGAGGCAAATTATCAGGAGGAAATTCTTCTTCTTCTCTAACAGGATGAGCAGGAAACCTTTCTGACCGTCCTCTATTTGGAGGGCCTAAATTATTATGTGGTTCATATCCATGTTGAATTTCAGGATTTTGATGAAAGCCTCCATTTTCTGGATTCACATCCCTCATCATATGTACATCTTCATCAGGCATTTCATCATCATAAGATCTCCAAGACTCGTGGGACATTTCATTATTTCTGTGATGGTCATCAGGAAAGTCGTCTTCATTTTCTGGAAATGGTCTATTATTCTGAGGCATATTTCCTACATGCATATTTGTATTAGGCATTGGAGGACCTTGAATTTGATCTAGTGAAAAAAAAAAAAAAAAAATAGAGAAAAATTACATTTATGAAACAATGAGAAAACAGTAATTCATTTTGACAGCTCAGAATATAGCAATCAATTGGAAATAAATTCTTGAAAATACATGCATAAATTATCAGCTTTAGACGACCTCTTCAAATTAAACTCTGTTCAGTACCCAATGAAAAGCGCTGTTGCAACAGCACCACCTGAGTTGTGCAGTGTGAGATGTGTAGCGACCTTGCGTTCGCGTCGATTTGAGTTGTTAAAAAATGTGAAAATAAATTAATATGAATTAAGTGATACAGTCCTTGAGAAATGTATTTGTTTGAGTAATTTATAGTTTAAACAAACTCCACACTGGCTTTCAATTGTTCAAAGACGCTATCTCATTTTAACAAAACATTTTCAATCTATGTTTAAATTAATTATCTTTTTAATTTTAACATTTATACAAATATCTTGCATGTCTTATACTGCTAAGAAACTAAAAAAAAAAAAAAAAAAAAAGAAAGAAAGAAAGAAAGTAAGAAAGAATTTAGTTTTGTAGTTTATGCAGTAGGAGATACAATTAACAAAATTAATAGTTAAAAAATGAAAGTAAAATAAAAACTGTTAATGAATAAGATTCATAAAAACTTTCAATGTTCATACAACATTTTTTATTCAATTTTAATTTAACACGTTGAGTGCCACCATCGGTGGCTGACACTGAACTTTCCGTTTAGGCCACGTCAGCCACTGATGGCTGACAGTGTAAAATATGATATAAAACTAAAAAAAGTACATTGTTTTAAGTAATTACAGAAAATTTACTTAATTTTTATTTATTACAGGATTTCATTAAGATATTTTAATGGATTTTATTGAAACACGGTAAACACAACATGTTTCTGAGCAGCATGCGTGGCCTGACAGGAATTTCTTTAAGAATTTGCGTGGCGCTCAACGTGTTAACCTTTTTGTTATGCTTAAGAGTTCATCATAATATGCTCTTAAGAAACGAGGTAACCATAATATAGTTAAAAAAAAAAAAAAAAAATTAAAAAAAAAATGTTGTGGGTTTGATTTAATTATAATTTTGTATTTTTATAAATATAACTAATACTTTTGTTTGTTGTCCAATATGAATAATTTTTCTTGCATAAAAGTTTTGCTAAATTTCTTTAGTAAACAAGATTTTTAAAACTGCCTTACAATAAATTTGAGAGGTTTTATAAAAATTTAAATTTTGTGAATTTTACAAGAATGCAATACTTAATTGGCTTAAACTTTTTTTTTTACAGGAGACTTTTAATTAACTGAGAATTGATTAAGTATCAATTGCTGCAAAGTATCAATTATGGACTTCAACAAAAGAGAATACAATAATCTGCTTTCTTGTTTGGAAAAATTTCTAAGTTTTAGGTGCAGTACTTTTAATGTTGATGGGTGCATGGAAATTTATAAAATAGCTTTATGGTTACGAAATTATAGAGGGCAATTTATCAGATGAAGAAAAAAACTTACCACAAAAATACTGACCAATGTCCTAACAAAACAGGTCAATATTTTGAATATCACTGAATATCATATGCCATACTTACATTATTCGTTGATATTGTGAGACAATTTAAAATTCTCAAAAAGCATTTAAAAGATTTTTTTTCATTTTATTATGATCCCCAAACAATATTTTATACAAAATAATAATAATATAATTTTTTAATGTTTTATTTTTAATATTTGCTAATATTGAAGAATGTTGTAAAAATGACATTTTAACAACTTTCTGCAACATCTGTTAACATCTGAAAAGCAAGATTATTTTTTGGATATTGGGATACATGCACTGAAATTATGTAAAGAATCAACATGGTCCTTTGAGCACGTGTCGCATTTGAGATGTCAAAAAGTGATATTTACTGACATCAAGAAACACTGGTAATATTACCACATATCAGAAAATAACATCTGTAAACACTTTCTAAAGGAGGGGGGGGGGGGGGGGTCATTTTATACTCTCTAATTTTTTATATTGGTCGTTATTTTTGTGCTACCTGCATGCAATAGAAAACAATGATAGCAATACTGATTTTTTTAGAAGATTAAGAATTTAGACTACTCTGAAATTTCTGAGAAAGAAGAATGAATATCAAAAGATCCAAAATAAAAATGCAATGAAGTTTTGAGTGGCAATGGATTACTTGTGATTTGGAAATGGTCCTTCAACTGATGAAGATAAATATATACAGAATTATTAAGGAATGGGGGGGGGGAGGGATGTACAGTGAATTCTTATGAAAAAATAAATTAATTAATTAATTAAAAATAAATTTAAAATCATTAATTCAAATACAGGCAATATACAAAGCTAAATTTTATTTCATTCAAGTAATGTAGATGTTTTAATTAATATTTCCTGAAATATAAATTTATTTTAAACTGAGAAAAAAAGTAAGTTTTTTTTTTTTTTTTTTTTTTTTTTCTGGTCATCAAATACGATTTTTAAAAATGGGAATGCGTAAAATTATGTCATGCACATTTCCTATCCCCTACTTTTCTTTAAAAAAAAAATAAATAAATAAGTAAAGAAAGAAAAGATTATCATAGTTGTGCTTAACAAGTTTTTAATGTTTAAATTAAGTTTTTTTTTTTTTTTTTTAAACACTACAATTATTTTTTTGCTGCATTATACACAAAGGATTTGATTTCCCTTATTATATATTTTTAGACATCTCATCAAACCAAGTACTATACAAAAGAAAATGACTACTGAATGAGCACTAAAAAATGGAAAGCAGTAACTTCTTTAAAATTATTTATAAATGAACAGTTCATGTGGTCTACTTTGCAGCACTTCTTACATATTTAAGCTGCACAGTTATTCATATCAAATTTTTAAATTAATATAATTTTGTTACCATTAGGTCTTTCTCCCAGTAGGGCCGACCGTGAGTGCTGAGGTGGCCTTTGAGAAGGTGGTGCTTGATCTGGATATGAATTATTATTTCTAAGTTGATCTGGAGGTAACAAGAGAGATGGAGGTGGTGGTGGAGGAGGAGGAGGCTTCATATCCGAATGAACAGTTACTGAAACTTCACCTAAAAAAATATAGTAACAAAATCCATTAAAAAAAAAACTAAGAATTTTCACTTAACTTCAATTTTTAATGGTATCTTGAAAAAAAAAAAAAAAAAAAAAAAAAAAAAAAATCATCAAAAACATAGACTACACACCTCAAAGATACTCATAGTCACATCAACTCCAACAATCGAAGATACATACCCCAATAAAGTCAGAAACACCAAAGCTATTTTAGAGCCCCCACCCTCTCCCCAAAATGGACCACATAAACCATTTACCATTTTCTACTTCTCAAGTATGTTTAAATAAAATAGGATAGCAATTTTGCCAGCCAGATACAAATATCCAGTACTTTTTTTTTTTTTTTTTTTTTTTTTGTGTGTGTGTGTGTGTGTGTGTGTGTGTGTGTGTGTATGAGTGTTGAATGTTTATTTTTTTTTTATTATAAAACAACAAACATGTTTCACACATACATCATTCTTTTGAAAACATTTTAAATATAATTTACAAAAACTATTTCAATAAAGGTACCTTAATAATGCTATATAAAAAAAGAAGACAATTTAAATATTAAAATTTATATTTGTGCAAAATTGGTATGAAGGAAAAAAGAAATTAAGCCTTAAATATGCATTACTATAATTGTGAAGAAGAGATTTGTCACAAAAAGATGGGTTTAGCTAAAATTATAAATTATTATTAGTACAATTACTTATTTTTTACAAAAAAAAAAAAAAAAATTAATTTAATTGTTTTCAGAGATTTATAAGAAGTACAAAACATAAAACTTTTAAATAAGTGCAATAAGAACAAATTTTTATATTTTTTTCTTGCTACACTTTATACTTTCTTCATATTTTGTACTTTATACAGGTACTAAACAAAATAAATTTCAGACTATGTATTAAAAATTTTCAGTTAAAACTAATAAGTGTAAAGTTTTTCCAATATATATAATATATACATATTTACAATTTGAAAGTGAAATTAAACTTTTAAAAAAAGGCTAATAGGTGCTTCCATTTTAAATGATTTTCTAATAATTTTTATATGCAAAGCAGTAGAGTTCTTAATTTCAGGTTCGTTTACCAAGATATTGATTCAAAATGATATAAACTGGAGGTTTGTTTTTATTTCTGACAAAGTCACACGGATAAGTGCTACTAGCAACACCAAAAAGGTCTGCTAGTTTAAACATATTGTCACAAAAACATCAACTTTCTTGTGTGAGGAAAAGTGAATTATAAACAAACAGGCATGTTCTAGTCAATGAATGCACATTATTCGACTCACATTCTCAAAACAATCTACTTGTATAACTAAAGTGATGAAAATGGAGTTATATGCATGACAACTTTTATAAATATTACTTATTCAGGAAAGTAATCAATTGTTCGTTTTATAGTTACGGGAAAAGTTTATAAATCACTCTGGAAAAACCTAGCTAGAAATAAAGCTTTCACATTTGTTAGACCTGAAACTACTACCCTTGACTAAATTTGATCGTGAAAATGGACCAGGGTTAGAAATTAGGAGATAAAAGCTAGGTGTAATTTCAAAATAATTCAGATTGCTTAAGCGAAATTCGAACAATCATATATTATTTTATCTTTAAAGATTCTTTTTGCATAAAATTGAAGCATGTTTCAATTTGTATTCTAAAATTATCAGTCTTGCCTTACTTATTACACAGAATGATTGGGAGCAAATATTGAAAATAAATTTTTATTATTAAAAATTTTTTTTAGAGATTAACAGCTTTACTTAAGTGCATTACAGACACTGTAAAAAATTTAAAAATAAAAGCAATGATAAGAAAAGCAAAGGAATCCTCATGATTTATATTGGATTTGCCAATTATAATAATAGATAGAGGAATACGGAAGGGAAAATTAAAAGTTGTAGTGAAGTAACAGACAGGAAAAAGAAACAAAATGCAGAATTTATTTCTTGTCTGCTTAGCCCGTGAGATGGGTATATTGGTGTTTGCAATTTTCCAATGTTCAGAAAAAGAAAAATGGGAGATAATCTGAAAAGGCGAATTTTTGTTTGTCTTACCAGTAGAAAATATATACATATCAAATACTGAAATTCATCAAACTGAAATTTACATGAAAAGTTAGGCATACAAAAATGATGACCGAGTGTAAAATTATAGTCATCAAACTAAAATTTTTAGGTGCAAAATACCACTAATGACCGCTAATTCTGAACCCTGAAGTGAATACTTTTTTAATACATTTTTATAAGTATTTTCAATGCTACAACAGATCTAATTTCACCATTCAGATATTGATTTGATATTGCTAGATATCCAGTACCCCATCAGATATTTTAAATTCAAACAGATATAGGCTGATTAGATTTTTACTAGATATCCCTTTCATCCCTAAAACATAGGAATTTATAATATTTACTACTATGTAATAAATTGCTTTGTAAGAAAGTTAACCTTTGTGTCAATTATGAAAGCCCAATCCCCAGAACCTCAATGACAGAGAAAATGAATCTTAAGAAAAAGAAAGAAAAAAGAGGGAGGGAAAAAAAAAAAAAAATACAACTAAGTGATACTTTTGTAAATAAAATGAGCCATGACAATTTCTGGTTTTTTATACAATTAAACATACAAGTATATATGATATCAAAGTAAAAAAGTTAAGGCACAGAATGCAAACTCAAACAGAAAAATAATAAAATATCTATTGTAAACTACAAATAATCTACCTAAAATTTTTTGTAAATAAAAAAATACAAACTAATTCAAACTAAGTAACCCATTGATTGTGGTTTCATTCAACCAGTATTGATGTCCTGTGTTGAATTGACATATTTAAAAAGGAAAGTTAATTATTAAAAATCAATGCACACTTCACAAGGTTGGAATGTTGACAAACTGTCAACAATTGCAATTAACATGTTAAAAAACTTTAATTGTAAAAACAAACAACTCAAATTGGAAATATCTTAATTAAAACTTAAAGAATGACAAACCATTGCTATTCTGTTGTTCATTAGGAAGAGGCAGTGGAGCAAGAAGTAAAGGCTGTTTGCTTTCCATCCACTGCTGTTGAAATTGTTTGGGAATAGGCTTGGAAAAGGGAATTTTCTTCTGGGTTGTACTTTTCTCTGTTGAAGATTCCTCAGAAGTGAAATCCAAACCAGGTATAGACATAACTTCATTTTCATAACTATTTTCTGAAAATTAAAACAGTTAATTTAGAAAATAATTGCATATATAAAAATAAACTGTAGCCCATTTTTGTTTTCTAAGTAATAGATATAAAATTCTATACAAAACAGAATTTAAATCTACACTCTTAAAACAGTGACACATTCTCCATACATTATGATACGGAGGTGCATAACTTTTCAAGGAGTCCAGCAAATTTTCATGTTCAAGGGATCAATTAACTCAAGATAAAACACGGCCATTATAAAATTGGTGCCTGACTGACTACTTTGAAGGTATCTCAGACTTTTCTACAATCAGCATTTCAAAATAACTCACCTTGCTACATGGCATCTGTGGTATGTTTATTTAATACAAAAATTGTCAAAACTACCTATTCATTCCCATGAGCACCTATTATTCTGTAAGTAATCATAACTTTTTTCTCTTTAAGTTAAATCCTACAACGAATATTGTAGAATTTCTTTATTACACCTAGAAATAGTCCTAATCTCAATCTGCTCGAAAATATCCCATTTGTCTCTCTATAAATAAATATCTTAATTTTAATAATATTTTACTTGTTAATCTATTAGATAAATCTGTTGAGAATAAAAACGTTTTCTTTAAAATTAACTCGTGGTCAAGTAAATACGTATTTTTAAAAGCTCTCTCTTGCACACAATTTACCTATGCCCTCTGAAAGTCAATCAGTGTTATATAAAAAGTATTGTAACTATTTATTTTCATTTATTCCCACAGTGCCTGTGTATATTCAAATAAAATATTTTAGTCATTATGTATGGCTGTTATTTTTACTTAACCTGCGGTCATTGTGCGGATAATTCTCTATAGCAAGAAAATTTCTCTACAGGTGGGAATTCGAAATTTATAGCCTACAACTTTGTAAGAACTAGAAAAAATTATTTATGAAATTTGGCACACTGAAATTCCTGAGGTTCATGTTAAAAAACTGTATAATACTATGTCACTATGCATTAAAGCAGTAATTCAATATAAAGGTGGAATTACCCAATGCAGAATACCTATTTTTATTAAGTAATTGTTTAGATCTAACAAATAAATAGTTTTATTTCATACATTAAAATATAATGCTTTTATTTAATATAATAAATCATAATAGAATACAAAATATATTTAGAAATTTTTATTCATCAACATTGAAAATTCATTTCAGATAAATTGGAGTGGAAGGCTGATTTTCACACTAACTATGTGAAAAATACCAGAACCGGGAATTGAACCCAGACCCTCTGTTTAACGTGTGGATGCTCTACCACTTTGCCAATGAATATTATGTGAGAAATGCCGAGCTGGTTATCAGCCAGAGTAGCTCAATGGTAGAGCATCCACACATTAAGCGGAGGGCCCGGGTTCAATTCCCGGCTCTGGTATTTTTCACATAGTTGGAATAAAAATCAGCTTTCCACTCCAATTTATATGAAACAAAATATATGTTTATTACATTACATTTAAAAAGACAAATTTTAAATACTTCGTAGAGCATAATAAAGCTAATTATTAAATCAAAAATGTACACAGGTATCATTTTATGTATTTCGTATTATGCAAACTTTTCAGTTTTATTTGTTTCAATCATTAGTTTTGAAGTTATTACAAACACAAAAGGTATAAGTCCATTTTTCTGCAGTGCAGCTTCTTTTTTTTTTGTTCCACACTGTATGTGTATATACTTCTTTAACTTGATATGAAAGGGAGAAAAAGGAAATTTTCTTTCAGTATATCTAAATATACAGTGTGTTAAAAAAAAAAAAAATCTTAAAATATGAAGTTGTATCCTTTATAAACAGTTACTACATTCATTTCTTAAAATTTATTTTGTCCATATTTTTTCAATTTTATCTTTAGCCTAATTTTTAAGCTTGTTTTAAATATGTTTTTTTAGGTTGTCGTCAAAAGAAAAACCATTTTCAGGTTTTCTGTTTTACCTGAAAACATTAGTCTTGTCATCCTAACATATAAGCAAATCAAGAAAAGTATTCTATATTATACAATCATTACCAATAAAATGTTTTTTAAATGATCTTGAAAGCACTTTACAAATTAATCCTTTGTTTAGCAGCATTATAAATTTCGACTAGACGTAGTCATCTTCAGATGCTGACATTGCCACTTGCTGACCACTGTCCACGTCTTGCTTGTTGTTGGTCGCTCTCTTTCTCCTTCCTTCTTTTTTTCACTTCTCTTCACTCATTAGGTGTTGTCAGTCGGTAGGTATTATACTATGCTCTCTACCGTTAATAGCAGTGTTAGTGGTTAGTATTTCTAGGGCTTCGCATTTTAATGCATACTGGTGTGAGATATAGTGAGCTATTTTCGTAGTTGTTCGTGTACTGAGGTTAATAGAGTTAGTGATGTGTTTTCTTGATAGAGCGGTGGAGGGTCTATTACATTTTAAATCAGTGAGGTGTTCAGTTTCGAGATCTTTAATTTTACATTTTGTCATTCTGATGAAGCATTTTCATTGTTTTCAAAATTAAAATTTATTTTATATATTATGGAAGTATCTTTAAGGTCAATTAGGTCTTTTTCATTTCTTATTCTTTGAAGGAAGGAGAAAGAGAGAGACCTACAACAAGTAAGATGTGGACAGCGGTCAGCAAGCAGCAATGTCAACATCTAGTAGTCGAAATATATAATATGCTGCTAAACAAAGAATTAATTTGTAAGGTACTTTCAAGATTAGTTGATTAATGTGATCCTTTTTTTCTAATTAATGTAATTTTTTTAAGTAATTTATTTTTTGTAGAAATATTTATCAGACATACATCCTTAAACAAAATTCCACAAGGAAATTTGCAATATTAATAGTATAAGAAATTATAAACATTTCAAAACATGAATAATTTGTAAATAATGTAAAATGTAATATAATTAACGATAATACAAAATGCAAAGATTTAAAAATTACATATCAGAATTAGTTTAAAGGCATCTGACACCTTTGACCTGGCACCACTGAAGTAGGTTTCATATAAAAGCTTATATTTCTATTTAATATAAAAAATTGAACTATAATTAAGTTTGTTCAATAAAATATATTCAGGCAACAATTCATATAGTTTTTCATAGATATTTTAGATTAGAAATCTTTAAATTACATTTTCATAGTTTGCATTTTTAGTTGAATTCATAATCTTCAAAATACTAAAACTTCTACAGATATCTAAATTCTTTTTCTCTTTGTGCATGTGTGTGTGTATTTAATAGAACCTACTTAAAATAATCTGGTGTGTCACTCACACGACTTTCTCTTACCCTGAAATTTAATACTATAAATACAGGTTGCAGATTAAAAGGTAAGATAACGAGTACTGTTTTGTAAAACTGTGTTAAACAATTCATATTAGGCTTCTGAAGAGTTTTATATGATAATTAGTTCTGTGTGAGGGGGCTACCGTCCCCCTCAACCCCCCGTTTCATTAATGCACCTACATTTATATAGAATTTAATTCAGTTATTAAAAAATAATTCTGTTTTCAAAAAATAATTTATTAAAATTATTATTTAAAAAAATTATCTTTTATGATAATGCAGACGATTTCCATATTAGAGAAGTAGTGTAACACCAAATATAAAAAAAAGTTCATTTTATTCTCAATATAAAAAAAAAAAAAAAAAAAAATTTTTTTTTTTTTTTGTTAAAAGTAAAAAAAAAAAAAAATCGATAACTTTGTTTTAAATTATCGCAGATCAATGGTTCAACCATTCGTTTTAAAGGTATTGGCAAGCTCTTTTGAAAGATACCCATCATGAAAATGTACTCCCCTCGAGGGGAAACTTCCCTCCCAGGGGGGGGGGAGGCGAGGCTCCTACATACACAAATTTTTTTTTCCCAGTTGGCTATCTCTATTACAAAAAATATGCAGCCTATAGATGTTAAACTCTACTTACCTGCAATTTCCCCCATAGACGTAATGTATTAGAATTCTCTTGATTGTCCCTGTATACGAACCATTTGCTTGATCTTAACGAAAAGCTTACTGTAGCATCCCTATATGATACACATTTAGAATACCAAGTTTGAACTTTCTGCCATAATTTGTTTTTGAGATATGCTGATAACAGAAAGACAGACACACACACACACACACACAGACCATTTGCTAAAACCATGATTTTCGTATTCAGGGGACCTCAAAACGTGTAAATATAACAAAATCTTGCATTTGAAAATTTGACCCCAAAACAATACTTTCTCTACCTTATGGGTAAGAGAAAGTAAAAATTAAGGATGGATTTTGATATTTATTAATTTTTGAGAATTTTTTTCTTTTAAATGCATACCTATGTAAAATTTTACAAAATAAATAGATTAAAGAAAAAAGAAATAACTTTTCTTATATATTTATTTTATTTTCTGTTAAAGGTAGGAAATAGGAAGGAGAGGTTCAATTTAACATATTTAATAGGAATTCAGACAAAATTGGTTCCCTTATTCGAACATTTCTTCTCAAATAGTTTAACCCATATTTCACCATAGTCCTAAAAATGGGACACCATGCATAGTGGTATTTATAATAATTTTTTTTTTTTTTGAATATTTTAATTCAAATTAAAGGTGATATATTATTTATAAGTCCAATAAATACATATGTGTCTTTATCTTTAGTTAAGTATATAAATTAAACTTTAATATAAATATATATATATATAATAATATATAAATTATATTCAAAATCCCCCCTAATTCTTTTAAGTAGGTTCTGTTGCACATAAAATAAATAAGTCTTTTCTTAAATATCTGTAGAAGTTTTAGCATTTTTGAAGATCACAAAATTCATGAAGAAAATACAAGTTAAAGATTTCAAATAAATAAAAAATATATCAAAAACCATAAGAATTGTTTCCTGAATAGTTATTTTACTGAATAAACCTAATATAGTTTAACTGATAAGTATTAAAGGGAAATGTAAGTTTTTATATAAAACCAACTTCAAAGATGCAAAGTCAAAGGTGCCAGGTCACCCTTAATACAAACAGTAAACAGGAATAAATACTGCTCTTTTTTCAAGTGGATTTAATAGAACAGCAAATAAACATCTAATATTTATTGATTAATTCTCATTATTAATAGAATAAGGAAATAAAAATCTAAAAAAAAAAAAAAAAAAAAATGCTTTTGTATAAACTTATTCTCTCAATTATAAAGAAGCGTATATATATAGCGAAACGTAAATTAATCAAATAACTATTTTTTATTATATTTTTTTATTATAAAATTATTAATAATTAATTTGAATGCCCATATATATCATTTTTTAAAATATAAATAAAAATTAGTAAATAAGTACACTAAAAATGTAATGATCAAACAATTAATACCTTGGGGTTTAAGATGATCTGGAAGCCCATACTCCAAACCCATTCCAGGTATAGAAGATATTGTAGAAGAATCATCTGTAACAGATAATGCATAAAGCAGGCTTTATTTTTTAAAAACAAATCATACAATGAATTACAATATTTCAAGGAATTAAAAATAATAATAGTTAAAAAAAAAAAAAAGTATGTAATATTGACATAAATATTGAAACAATCTTAAAAATGTTAATATTATTCCAAATCTCTAAATAAAAATAAACTTATATGGCAAAGCAATGAAATTTTCAAAATCTGATCTTAAAGTTTTAATCAATTATGCTTAAAGTTTTATTATATTTAAGCTAAACATATGCTTTATTTTACCATTCTAATATCATATATATTAAAACAAAAGGCTATTTTCTTAAGGCCAAAATGGGAGCATTTGAGATGCACGAAAATCATTGAGCAAACCCAAAAATTCACTTAATACGATTTTGCTACATGAACCAACTACTCCATCTTAGGTTAAGTTTGAGTGGCAGAGATGATTGCAAATTCATGGAAAAAAAAAAAACTACAATTTTAGTGAGAAAAAGTTTTTGAATGGGAAGGATGAGAAGAGAATATATAATTTACTGCAGGGAGATCCATCTTCTCATTATAAAAAAATATTAATTAGGTTTAGTAATCAAATAAAATTAATATTTTAGTGTTACTTTAAGAATTTAACCATCAGAAAAATTGGAATTCCAATACTGAAAAAGAAAACATGGTACTGAAAATGAAATAAATCATCTAAACACAATCATCCCTATTGTCACACTACAAATGTGGTGGACAACTGGCGACAGTTAGGGATTCATCACGTAGAGGCGGTCGGAAGATATGTCATCGCAATTCTGATCAAATGCATCCAGTACAACTGTAATGGTTCTAGCACTATGCAACGGTGAGGGACAGTCAGCAAAACGGTCTTTTTAATTTTAGCCCCGCAAGCCCATTCGCTGAGTTATCTATGAATAGTAGTGTTCTTGTTACATAGCAGATCACTGGCCACCAAAGATTAATCCTTTTAATATTCTAAGTTATGAGCCTACACAATTTTATTGCATTCCAATAATATTTTTTTTTGGCATAACTAGAACTGTTATGACTTTTGGCAGAAGGAGAAAAAAAAAGGGGGGACTTAGGGACCCTTTTGCCAAAAAAAAGGGAATTAAGGGGCCTGAAAAGAGTTAAGGGACTTTAGGGGCCACACTAAATGCCCTGTATTTATATTTTTATTTCTTTTTCTTACTATTCGTAGTCGTACAAATTCTATAGTACTAAAAAAATTAATTGTGCAGTGTTAATGAATCAATTTTATTTCAATAAGTTGTATTTCATAATTGCTGAGTAATTTTTAGAAGTCTGCTACGAAATTTTTTATTTTTTTAAACTGCTTTCATTAACATAGAGCAGTGAACTGAATTTTCGTCATAAAGTAAGTTCGCTATTTTCAATTTGTTCAGTTTTTGTAATAAGGATTTTAAATTCATGACCACGTAGTATGTTGGTCAACATTTTTGGAAAGTTCATTGGACCGTGGACCAAAGTAGGTAATTAAAAAATACATTTTTTATTTCTTCTTTGTACTTACAATAATTAAGTCATTACTCTAATTATCTTGAATACAGTTAATCATTTCAAGCTACACATGGTTGAAATTAACAACACATAAACTTAGGTTAAAAAAAAAAAAGTAATGTATTTAATAAATTTTGATTAAAAGAAGTTACATTTTACTCTTTATTAGATTTGCAGATTTTGATTTGACATCATACATATAAGGCACTTTGGTATTCATGAAAATTTCAAGTTTGATGTTGAGACATTTTTACACATTTTGAGGCATGAGGAATGAATTTCAAAATTGATATGATATTCGTTTGTGGGTTAGTCAGTTAATTTGTTAGATTATGTAGATATAACCTCAAAAATGATTGATCGTAAACAAACAAGGACAATAAATAAATAAAAATATGATATTGGCAAGAACTCTGTTGAATATCAACATTTTACTTTAAAACTTTGTAAGTTATTCAATGCATGAAAACTAAAATACAAAAGTGACACCAGCATCATCACATAGCAGATTGCAACAAAGAAATTGCATCAATGCAGAGGGGAGGGTAGTCTAGTGGTTGAGGCATTTAAATCCACAACCTTGAATAAAATATGATCTATCATGAATATATAATGACCTATAGTAAAAAGTTTATGAAAATGAAAAGAGACATGATGGATAACTGGATGGAGTCCACCCATTTCAACTAGTTTCAATTACAATTAATTTAACAGGCTCTATTGATCTTAAAAATTAGCGTAGTATTTTATTTTAAACACAAAAGAAATTTAATTAATAACAATATTGGATATCATAAAATAATGAGTATGTTTTATAAAACTGTTATTATCTTTATGAATTAAAAAATATATAGAAATACTAAAATATAATTTTTTTTAAACTCGCAACTTATCACTTTCATTTTTCAAGCACTGAATTAAAATTTAAACAAAGAAATAAAATATATCAAGGAAATCACTTGGACTAAAGTACTTTTCTAAAAATATTTTGAAGAGTAATAGAAAATACAAAATTTAATGCTTTAGTGATTTTCTTAGATCTAGAATAAAATTCTAATGTATAACCAAACATACCATAATCAGCTGCATCTTCAGCACCCTTAGGAAGTGTATTTAAGTTATACTTGTCTCTCATTCGATCTCCAGGACGGTTTCTGGTCCAAAATTTACTAAAATTAAAAATAAATTTGGTATAAGTGAAAAATCTGAATAGAATTTAAAATACAAGTATTGCAAAAAAGAAAAACAAAACTTTCCTTTACTTTACAAAATATAGAATAAAAATAGTAATTATTTCAAAATTGTTAATGTTTCAAATTGGATTTTTATTTTCAGATAAAACAAAGACCATTAGAAACTTTATTTGAACCTAAACATCAACAGCTATTCACACAGCCATCATCAAAGGCATTGAATAAAATGGCAGCTCTCACTTAGTTTCTTCCTCCTTCCATCGCTTAAACTTGAAACGCCAACTTGCACCAATTTCTGAAGGCTTAATGTCATTGCGTATGCTGCACTCCACAAGAATCTCAATTGCTTCAATTTTTACAACATAAGGATAACTATAGTAATTTGCTAATTGAAAAAAAAAAAAAAAAAAAATTGGATGTGGTCATCACATGACTTCCTTATACACTCTTCAAAATATACATATTGTTATGAAAACACTGACACTTTTACATGATGTAACTGATTCGTAAATAAACAGGCAGGTTGCAGTCCACGAACATTTTTAAAACAAGCAGAAAAAAAGAAAGAAAGAAAAGAAAAACTGCTACTCCAGCCACAAAAGTCCCGATAATAGGATTATATATACCACAAAAACAAATATAGTAGTTCTTTCAGGAATAATACTTCACAGCTTATAACTAAATCTCTCATTAGCAAATGGACAGCTTAGAGCTCAATGAAAATCATTCGAGTAGTGAGGGTATATTCAAGTATATTTATATTTCGAGGCCTACATTTGTTCTTTTTGGTGAAAATTAGTGGTGAGAAATAATATGTTTCACCAAAACAATTAACTCTGTTAAAATTGAGAAAGTGATTACCAATTCTGGCTATCCTGAAATGATATTTGCCGCCAAGCTAGATAGTTAATCTCACTAAGCTGCCAAGTTTGTAGCAAACACAGATTTTGGTTTTGACATGAAATTTGGCGGAAATTTGCAGTTTTGGGCTGGTAAAATCTGGAAGCTCTAACTTCAATAAACAGAGTTCTGGAATTTTTCAGAAAATTTCATTGGTTTATAGTGCAGAACTAAATTCTTTGAAAGTTCTACAGATGACTAACAAGACTAAAAAAAAAAAAGAAGACTGATTATGGATAACTGTAGACTGGAACTTGTCTATATCTTTACATGCTACTTACTATATGGTTTTGCAGAGAAAGTGGAAACAGGTGGTAGTTTTTTCATTTCCACAAAGCATCAAATTAGGCATTTAAATGTGACAAAATGTGGTAGTTCAGGATTTCCTAAGTTTGGAAACACTAACTTCAATAGGAAACGAGTTCTGAAATGATTTTGTAATTGGTTTCTAGAGCAAAACTACCTCGAAAATTCTATAAACTACTGACAATACTTTCGACGAATTCAAATTCCATTCAGACTTCGAAATTTTCGATTATTCCTCAATTAGCAAAATATATGCTCTGTTGTGCATTTAACGATGTTTGATTTCTATAGTAAGAATGACTGTTTCATTGGATTGTTTCGAGAATATTCATTGATTTTTTATTTTTGAGGCATAAGAAAGAGTTTTATTCAACTGTTTCTAGAATATTCATCAAATAAAGTGCATTTGTTGACTAGAACCTGCTTATGTCTAAGAATTACTTTCTGCAAGCAAAAATATCGACAACTTCATAACAATATAATTATGGGCTCTATCTCTGGGCTGAATATTCATTAAATAAAGTGCATTTGTGGACTAGAACCTGCTTATGACATTAAGAATTACTTTCTACATGCAAAAATGTTGACAACTTTCTTAACAATATCATTACAGGATCTATCTATGGACTGAATATTCATTAAATAAAGTGCATTTGTTGACTAGAACTTCCTTATGTACATATAACAAATGTAAAATTTTACTTCGTACATGGCAGAAGAGCTCTTTTCAGAAGGGAGGCCCCCTCCTTCATCGGTGCCGACTGCACTCCGTGGCTGGCGGTCTTGCGTGTGATGTTCTTCTCCTTTAAGTAGGTGACGCCATATCTCTCCTATCTCAGCCGACTCGTGGTCATTGATTACGTCATTTTGATGCACGATTTCGATGCTGTCACGGGTATATGCGTAGGTTGGGTTGTTGTAATTAGCTATTTTCGCGACGTTTTCAAAGTCAATTTCCATATTGTTTTCAAAATAATTTCTGGTTAGCGCGGTTGTGTTACGGTTAAATTTAATGTCATTTTTATGTTCTTTTATTCTGGTTTTTATCTTCCTTTTAGTAATGCCTATATATTTAAATTCTTTGTTTTCATGTTTTTTCATGGGAATTTTGTAGATACCTGCAGTTTCGGTGGGGGGGGGGATCTGATTTTTATCACTTCTTATTAGTTGGTATATATTAGGATTGGGTTTAATAGGAATGTTTACGTTAAATTGACTAGCGGTATTTTTTATTTTGTTTGATGTGCCTTGGTTGTAGGGAATGGAAAAAGTGTATTTTGTGAAGATTTTTTGGCATTTGGAATATTGTTTAGTTGTTTTATTCGTTTTCTGTATAACTGGTTTACTAATGTTTTGGGGTAGCCTGCGTCAATTGTTAATTTATTAATGAAATTTAACTCTTTTTTAAATTCGTATTCATCAGAACAAATCAGGATGGCGTGGGTAATATAACTACGTATGGTATTGATTTTGTATCTGTAGGGTGTTTTACTTTTATTACTAATGATTTCATTGCTGGCTGTGGGCTTCCGGTATACAGTGGTTTTGAAATTATTATTATCTTTAATGATTTTAACGTCTAGGTAGTTAATTTCGCTATTGTTTTCGTGTTCTGCAGTGAATTTAATATTGTTGTCTAGTTGGTTTAAGATTTCGTTGCTATTATAATTATCTTTAATGACTGCAAACACGTCGTCCACATAGCGGACCCAGAATTTAATTTTATTTCCTAGTTGTTTGGTAATTTGATTTTCTATGAGTCTTAACTTATATTCAGCTATGATGCCTGATATGGGGGATCCCATGGGAACGCCCATATTTTATTTGTAGATCGTATTATTAAATTGGAAGTAGCTTTCTTTTAGTATTAAATTACTGGTTGAAATTAGTGTATTTGCAAGAAGGGGTTTCATATTTTTCTTTAATTGCCTTATTAATGATTTCCGATATTTCATTTATTTCTATGGAGGGGTATAAATTTACAATGTCAAAGCTTACAAGATGATCATTTTGGTGTAGGGTTACTTCTTTTAATTGTTTAATAAAATCTTCGGTTGAGTATAAACTAGTGTGGGAGGGGGGTAGCAGTTCGCTATATATTTTGGTCATATATTTTTCTAACGGATATGTGGGCCCTTCTTTTTTGTTTACTATTGGTCTAAATTTTGGAGGGTTTTTATGGTCTTTGTAACGCCCAAATAAACGTGGGGTATTAGGGGCAAAATTATTTATGTACGGAGGTTTATTATTGGGCCAATTACCTTTTTTAATTAACTGTTGGACTTTGTCTATAAGTTTTTTGTTAGGGTCGGTTTGTAATTTGGTGGCATTTATCTCTCTGATGGTTTCGTGTACTTAATACATGAAAATTAAATTTTATTAAACAAACCGAAGATTTTATTAAACAATTAAAAGAAGTAACCCTACACCAAAATGATCATCTTGTAAGCTTTGACGTTGTAAATTTATACCCCTCCATAGAAATAAATGAAATATCGGAAATCATTAATAACGCAAGTAAAGAAAAATATGAAACACCTATTGCAAATACACTAATTTCAACCAGTAATTTAATACTAAAAGAAAGCTACTTCCAATTTAATAATATGATCTACAAACAAAATATGGGCGTTCCCATGGGATCCCCCATATCAGGCATCATAGCTGAATATAAGTTAAGACTCATAGACAACAACCCAACCTACGCATATATCCGTGAGAGCATCGAAATCGCGCATCAAAATGACGTAATCAATGACCACGAGTCGGCTGAGATAGGAGAGATATGGCGTCACCTACTTAAAGGAGAACATCATCAAACGCAAGACCGCCAGCCACGGAGTGCAGTCGGCACCGATGAAGGAGGGAGCCCCCCTTCCGAAAAGAGCTCTTCTGCCATGTACGAAGTAAAATTTTAAGGTATTTACATTTGTTATATGTTTATTAACTTTGTTAAAGTTTTAAGTTATAATTCCTTATGTACTTTCTACACACAAAAATGTTGACAACTTTTGTAACAATACTATTACAGGCTTTACCTAGGAGTTGAATATTTATTAAATAAAGTGTATTTGTCTACTAGAACCTGCTTATGTACTTTCTATGCACAAAAATGTTTACAACTCTCATAACAATATCATTATGGGCTCTATCTACGAGCTGAATATTCGTTAAATAAAGTGCATTTGTTGACTAGAACCTCCTTATGTCTTTAAGAATTACTTTCTACAAGCTAAAATATCGTCAACTTTCATAACAATATCATTATGGTCTCTTATCTACAGGCTGAATATTGATTAAATAAAGTGCATTCGTCGACTAGAATATGCTTATGTTTTTAAGAATTACTTTCTACATGCAAAAATGTTGACAACTTTCATAACAATATTATTACGGGCTCTATAATTAGTTTTTTTTTTAATCTTTATGTTCATATGTCATATATAATGGCCAAAACCTTCGTATTTTTAGTCATAATGAATATAATTTTTGTAAATATCTCCAAAATGGAAAGGTCACAGAAAGATCAAAAAGGGAGGTGTACAATTAGACGCTATAACGTACTTATATACTAATTTCCAACGTTCTACTTCCAACCATTTTTTAGTTATGCGAGATACATACAGAGGTCATGAAAAATCATGTAAATTCGCAGATGTCTCTAAAACAGGAGCTTGTATTAAGACCAGATTTGCAGGTATACAACTAGATACAGTTCAGCCACATATCCTAAAACTAGTAGTGAGGACGCGTCCAAAATTTTGGAGGGATGCCAGCTTGAAATTTGGAAAACATCCAGCAATTCCGCGCTCTTTTATTGCTCATTTTTTCCGAGTCTGTTGACTGTCACCCCCTATTTCAGCATTGGACT
Organism: Salticus scenicus; assembly: GCA_963930645.1. NCBI lineage: Eukaryota > Metazoa > Arthropoda > Arachnida > Araneae > Salticidae > Salticus > Salticus scenicus. The sequence goes on along the minus strand of OZ005653.1, from coordinate 179,128,856 downwards.
CGTTGAGTTAGCACTTACGCGGATGCTTCCTTGGTTTCATCAAATGTGGTCAAAGAATATCATGACAGTCACAAATATGAATTTGCAATATCCTACAATCATTCATTTTTCAGCTATGCAAGATACAAAATCCATTTTGAAAATCGGGATTACAGTACTTCCTTATCTTTTGTATATGGAAGTAAAAGAAAATTATCTTAATATTTACTTTTTAGTGGACTTACTGTGGTTATTTCATTATTTGTCAATGTCGTTAAAGTTCTGTTAACTCTAGCTCTTATTTTTATTTTTGTCATGCCAATATATGAACTGGATTCCCCTCCTTTTAATATAAAATTAATTTTATAAATGCCTTTATAAACATCAGCTGTTTCAATAATTATCAATTTGGTCCTTATCACTTTTGATCCATCAGAAGATATCTTTATTAGGTTATAATAATTTAAGCTTATTATCATTATTATTATTTTTATTGTGTCATACTTTTGATATTAAAAGACAATGAAATAAAGTGAGTTTTGCAAGTTCACTTATCGTTTCTGATGAGCATTAGGCTCAAATAAAGCTTTTAATTAAAAATTTTTAAAGATAATTTTATACTTTACCATTAATTTGCTTGATAAAAAGATTTAATTTTCATTTACTTATTTATTTTTTATCAAACATGTTAAAATGTCATTATGATTTTCCAAAATTCTAATTTAAAAACTAATTTTAACCATAAACAGATAGGTAAATAGATTTGATAAATAACACACACAAACATATTCCATTCTGAATTATGATGCTGCTATTGCACAAATCTTTTGGAATGATTTTATTTTATTTACCTCTCTGCAAAATTTTGCATTTTCTGATATTTTGGTATGCCCATGTTTGGCAAATTCTAATTAATAATATATATATATATATATAATTTTTTTTGTTTAATGCAAGCTTATGACAAATCTATATCACTAGCAGAGTTCAAAATTAGAAGTCAGGTGTATTTTGCACCTAGAAATTTAAGTTTGGTGACCATAAAATCCCTCTCAGGCATCATTTTTGACCCCTAACTTTTGACCAGATTTTAAAAAATCAATTTTGTCATAATACATTTTTTCTTTATGATTTACAAAATGCTCGTTTTTTATCATCTTAAAAAAATTCTTACATTGTTAGTTTCAACACATATACATAAGCTCAAAAAAAAAAAAAAAAATCCCAGCAAGTACAAAAATACACATATGCTGTTTGCAGAAAAAACTCTTTCACTTATTGTATAATGCTATCACTTAGTTTGTATACAATCAGAAATTTCCCATCATGATAATTCCTAAAACACTGAATTAATTTGAACCAAATTTTTGCTTATTAAACCTGAAAGTATTGATCCGAAAGCAATGAATAATTAATAGTTAATAATTTATGAATAGTTTAAATGAATATTTTCTGGTAGTACTAAATTTGCTTGAAGATGTAATACATGGTATTTGACTCATTTTAAAAATCAGCTGGCCAGCTGATAATTAAAAACTTTCTTTTTCTGTTTATTCTGTTCAAAGTAAGTTTTTAATTTTTAATCTACTTTTTTTTTTTTTTTAAGTATAAATTTATTTATTTTTTAATTTTCGTGTTTGTATTTATTATTTAAATAAGTAAATAAAAATAATAATAATAATAAAAACCCTTTAAAGACTTGACACCTGATTTTCACATTCCAATTTCTAACCCTGATCACTAGGTGTAACAAGTAGTAGCAAAAGTAAAGTCTTACAGCATTAGTCAATTTTAGAAATCACAAGAATAAACTTTACAAAAATTAATTGCATTTCATATTAGTATATATATAAAATAAATAAATAAATAAAATGACCAATGACATACATTTCTAGTTCTACTATTTTTACTTTTATATTAAAAATTAAAGAAATTGAAATTTAAAGTCTTAGTAAAAATACACTTGTTTTAACCTTAGTTACTAGTTAATGAGGTATATAAAATTGAAATAAATCACAATAAATAAAACTATAAATTTATTTTTTGTAAAGAAAAAAAAAAAAAAAAAAAAAGCTCTAGAATCTTTAATGAATTCCACTCTTTGTGGCAAATTAAATTCAAATATTACGTTATAAAAAAAAAAAGAGAGAGAGAAAAAAATATATGCAATTTTATCTAAAAATACTCAAGTAAAAATAAGAAAAGAAGTAATATGTAGAAGAATTAAACCTTACCTAGAATGGTCATTAGATCCAGAACATAATATATGACCAAGAGGATGCCAGGCTAAGGACCAAACACAAGAATCATGGGCTTGTTCCATACACCCAACTTCCTTGTCAGCACTAAGTAAAAATTAAAGATTTGTCTTTTTACCAAAATATAATTAATATAGGCATTACAGCTTTACTTTAAAATGAATTTCAAAGAATGTTTTTAAACCCAATAGCAGATAAAATACAGCATGGCAACAAGCACTGCAGACTGTTTAACACCCCCCCCCCATACACACACACACACAAAAAAAAAAAGTCCAGCTTAAAAAAAGTATATAATTTATATTATGTCTCTAAGATTATTGCACTTATATATTCTTAACTTGTTCTCTTTCTGGATGCAAATTTTATACATTATATGAATTGGTGATACTTGTTATACCAAATTTGGTCTGACATTCCTGGATTGCAGATAAATTTTGTTTAGCTGCAGAGCAAATAAGTACAAAAGAATCTGCTACTGGAGTTTCACACAAAGGTGTATATAATTACAAGTAAAAAAATATGGTTCCTTATTAATTTCTTCTATAATCAGAAAAAAATATTGGATTAAAAAAAAAAAAAAAAAAAACCTTCTAGTTTTTGATAGTTTTATATGTTTTAAGAGGTCCTTGAGTGTACTGAGGTTGTGTATTGTATGAAGAGTGAATTTACTTAATAGAATGAGACAGGTTGTGCTGTTAATATCTGCATTGGTGAACATAAATAAGTTTATGAGACTGGTGACATTCATTCAAAACTATATTAGTCATATAGCTGAAACTGATCATTTACAGGCATGAGAGTGCAGAAAATTTAAAAAAGAGGAAACACACGTGTTCATAAAATTAATTTCAAAAGAAAAATAATGCGCACGGGGAAATCTATACAAATGTAAGTTCATAAAATTTATTTCAAGTGAAAAATAATTCTCACAGGAAAAAACTATACATAATATTTTAAAAGTGACAAATTAAACTAAAAGAATAATGCACATCAACACAATAAAACGTGTGTTAAAAAAAAAAAAAAAAAAAAAAAAAAAAACGTTAGCTAGCAATCAACATCTAATCATTGGCTGGTGGTGGAAAATGGGAAAGAAGGGGGTGGGGGTGTAAAAAGTAGTTCATGAGAGAAATATTAAACACAATTCTACTTCTTTATGGGTTCTAGAATATCATAAAGTAAGTTTAAAATTAATATTGTGGATGGATAAATATTGAAAAATAAAAGGCTTCCCGAATGTTTGATCGGCAATGGTTAGAGATGAAAAGGGCGGGGGGGAGTGAGAAATATTGAATAATTCTGTTCTTTTATATGTTATAGAATCTGCTAAAGCATGTTAAAATGAATATTGACATTTATATTTTGGATGGAAAAAGATTGAGAATCTAAAGTTTTTCGTGGAGCATTTGAACACTGATCATTATTGGAGTTTGATTTTAACAAAATAAAAAACTGCAGAATTAACAAAAATCGCAAAAAAGCGGAAAATCACGGATCCGTGGAAAATTCTCATGCCTACATTTAGCAGACTTTCGAAGGTTTTTTTTTTTTTTTGCAATGATAATTATAATTCTCATTTAGAATTCTGGCAAACTAAAAGCCAACCTGCTCTAATAAACAATGCATGCAAAAACAATTCCATCAATCCTTTCAGAATGCACAGTCTTTTTCAGAATACCTTGAAGGAAGTGATAAATATGAAGTTTTCTGTCTGTTTGATATTGATACTGATGAGAACTGTTATGCAGCTTGAAATGTTTATTATATTTGTGTTTTCTCAAATTAAAGGTTTTACACATCTTTTTTCCCCATAAAAATTATATATTTTTATTTTTCCTAAAAATAAAAATTTGGATTAATGCAATATAAAATAAATTTTTCTGAAAATTAATAATGAACCTAATTATAATATACTTATAGCATAATAACAATCTGAAAGAATGGAATTGTAAATTAAATGCTTTTATACATACTTAACAACCCAAAACATAACACAGCCGTCAGAGCCACCACTAGTAAACAGATTTTCATGGATAGGATGCCACGCCAAAGCTGAGAATAAAACAAGAGATATTTAGCAAATAAGAAGCATTCGAGTCTTAAAATTTCAATCAAAATAAAGAGAGACAATGAGAAACAAGTTTAAACTTTTGTTTTAATTAGAAAAAAAAAAAAAAAGCAATTAAAAAAAAAAAAAAAAAGGGGGGGGGGGGAAATATCAATTTAAAACTTACCTTTAAGCAGATATTCTCAAAATATGTTTTAATGTTAATTCTAATACAGACACATAACATTTTTTATTTATCCTTCACCCCCAACATTTTTTTTTTTTTAATATAACTCGCCTAGAGATTGATATTTTCAAATGTTATTAATTATTTTATTTTATAATCATTTTAACTATTCTTTTATCTCTAAATTGTCTTAATGTTTTGACCACACTATGGCAGTTTTTAGCAGGGGGCCAAGAGAAAAAATAAATAAATAAATAAAGTCCAATCACCGGTCCTTACATAACATTACATTTATTCCTTAACTTATCTTTTAGAGTTACTAATCATTTGAGATTTTATTTATCTCAAATCATCGATATTTTTTTTTCAGTACATTGTTGGAACTGTGATGTCTTTTTTTTTTTTTTTTTTTTCCAGCTAAATCATCCTTTTTTCATTATTTTACTCATTTCTCCGAACTAAAGATAAAAATTTATTATTTTTTCTTTCAGTACATTTATTAGAAGCTACCATAGGTTAATATCAAAGTTTCAGAAAGCATATGGGCTGAGTGTGCATTATATAATGTTTATAGTTTATGTGCCATTATTATTAAAGATTAAATAACAACTTACAAAACTTGCCATAACTGGAAAGGAAATTTGCAACAATTTAAAGAATTCAAGAAATTTTAATATTTTTCAGGAATTTGGAAGATAGCCCAAAATTTGGAAGTCTCTCTAATTCGTTAGAAAAGTAGGCAATAATAAAATATAAATAACAATCTTTTTTTCTACTAAAGTTAATGATTTTTTTTTTTTTTTAATTAAACTTTATTTAATTTTGGGGATTGCTTAATTATAACGCAAACTCATGGGAGGGGGAGGGGGAGGGGGAGGGTGGATTTGTAAGGAGATTATAAAAAAAGAAAAGAAAAACAGGTCAAGGAACAAACAAAAACAATTTCCTTAAATTTAGAAATATGCCACTTACTTGTAGCTTCCTTTTTATGACCTCTAAATGTTTGCATTTCTTGATTCATATTTCTTATATCAAACAGCTTAATTAGGTGATCTCTTGATGCTGTTAATAACCAATTTCCATTTTTATTCCACTTTGCATCCATAACTGTATTTTTATGAGCATGTCTAAAAAAAAGAAAGCTTAGCTCAGTAATGACCCAAACTCGTTAAAAAAAAAAAACCCCAAAAAAACCACTGAAATCATTCAAATAACAATTTTTAAATTTATTAAATGTTTAAGTTGAATTATGAGAAAATTTCTTGTTTTAATAGAAAAGAGCAACAAATATATATGCAATGTATGTTTGAATGCACTATTAGAGAGACCATATTTGGTGAATTACTTAGCATTAACATAAAATGATTTCATACGCAATTTAATGTTTAAAACTTTTTAATTCACTATTTTATATAACTTTATACTTCAAAGAAGGACATTTGTTAAACATATCAAACATTATCGTATCAAATCAAGCAGTGAGCGAGAGTCATCTCGAGTGCAGAGGGTTAATATTTACTTCAATAGATAACAAAAAGTAAACAATGAAAAACCACTCTTATGCAAAAATAGATTATAGAAGGTTTTCCAGCACAGTTTGCAAATAAAATTAAACATTTTATACATATATATATTTTCATGTGCCAAAGAATCTATAGAAAAATTTTTCAGGCATTTTTAGATAAGACTTTGAAAAACTAAATGCAAGTATCTGGCTCCAATTTACTTAACTTAGTCACTAAAAAAAAGTGAGCAGGAAAATGAGAAACTATCATATGAATGTATGTCTTGAACATGAAACACACAATAATGCACTATTGCAATTTGTTTCAGTAAATTTTGAAATATATATACATTTTATATTCAGAGATATATTCATTTTTAAAATTCAATTTCTTAGGTTGCATTTCATTTTGTAATAAAAACACAAAGTAGCATACTGAGTAGTATTATTTTAAAAGTATAATTTTCTTATAATTAGGGTTTAAACTGCCATTAGTTTTTTTTTTTTTTTTTTTTTTTTAGCATTTTGCTAAAAGATATTATATTTTGCTAAAATATGTCAGTAAGAATTTCACTAAAAATCCAAAACCGGATTATATCATAAAATATCTGTATAACCACTTCTTAATTTTTTCAAATATTCACAGGTGAATATTACAAAAGCACTGAAAATATTGAAAATTGTCATTTATTTATTATATTTAGATCTTATTTTCATTTTTAATGGTTGAATTCTAATACAAAAATATTTAAAAGTATGTCAGAATTCAGAATTTGCTTCATAGATGCATTCTTAGTACTAGTATTGAGCAATGATCTAATCTACTCCTACTTATTACATTCCTTTTAAATAACTTCATTTTGTACAGCTGCCACCTTTTCTATTGCTGAAATTGAAACAAAGTTTTGCTGATTCATGTTTCATAAATCACAAATATGGATGCTTGGTCAAAATCATGAGTGAACAAATTAATTGAAAACAAAATCGGAGATTACAAAGTTAAAAAAAACAAAAAAAAAACAATAGTATTCAAAAAATTTATTTACGAAAAAGCTAAAATACTGCTTGTGCGTTTTAACTGAAATGCTAAACAAATTTTTTTGCCAGGTTAAATGCTGCTGAAAATTTAGGTCTAATAACTATATATCAGCATGAATTTACTGTGTTAATACTTTACTGCAATAAAATGATATTTAAAATTGTAACATTCCTAGAAAATACATTAATTATAAAAAAAATTAGTACTTACATTGTAGCTAAGGACTGTGCACTCTTGGGATCCCAGAGTTTTATTGGTTGCTGACTGTCTTTGCTTCCTGAGACAATCAGAGATTTTGTAGGATGCCAATCAACACATTTTACATCTGCACCATGACCTGAAATACAAATCAATATTTCAAAATAATAAAACTGATTCAAGATAATACAGGGTTTGTGGCACTACTATTTTGGTTTGGATAGAAAAGATAATTAAATTAATTAGTAAATAATTCTGACCAAAGATTTCATTTCATTTATAATGAAGGATGTCATAAAGTTGAGCCCAAAATTCATTATGGTCATGCATTCGTTAGGTACATGCCAACTATAAGCATATTTGATCCATACTAATTCTTATTATTATAGAACTGCTTTTCTGATTAAGTTTTTAAAACAGTTAGGGGTGAAAATCGATTAAGAGTTTTAACTGGGTTAATCGTAGTTCATTAATCAATTAATCGGATTTTTAATCGGTTTTCATATTTCCTTATATAATTTTATTTCAATGATGAATAAAACACTCATATTGTGTATGTATATATATTATTCATAAGTTTGACTGATTTTTTTTTTTTCCCAAAAACTTTTGTCTAATCAATTATACCTGTTTCATAGCTGAAATTTAAATCAATTTTCAGAGTAATAATTGGTGACTTTAAGTGTTAATTTTATTATAAATATTTTCACTTATTTATTTATTTATTTTTTTATAAATTTTTTTTTCAATTCATTTTGAAAGAAACATTAAATGAATTTACACATACTTTAGTTTTATATTTGCAGGTCTTGCCCATCTCATTTGTCACTATTTTTAAAGGAATTCTCAAAATTCCATATCATTATCATAAAAATCTCAAATTCTTATATTTTAGTTCTTCTTTGTCACTTCGGACTAGAACACAGAATGTTTTTTTCTGTTTCTACTTCAATAGTTACTATCAGCAATTCTGAACAGACAATAAATGCTTGAAGATATTGTGAAACTCTGTTGACATTTTCCCCATCAAAGGGATAGTGGAAATCTCAATCCCTTCTTTTTTTCAACAAAAGTGCAACAACTTCTTTTGAGAGGTTTTGTTTTTATTTATTTATTTACTTTTTTTGCTTTTTCAATATTTGATGGATGTTTCTTAAAATGCTTGTTAGCAAAACATGTGAAAAAATATTTTGTAAGCAGAACTGCATTTTTACTTTAATTCGTAGTTTGAAAAATTTTAATCGAATTAATCGATCTGATTAACTCCATTAAAAAAATTGATTGGGACTAAGCATTGATTGATTAACCGAACTGATTAATCGGCACAGCCCTAAAAAAAGTAAAAGAAAACATACCCATTCTTGAAGAAAAATCCAACGATTATTCGTTTTGGTTCTTATATTATAGCTTAATACTGAAATCACTGAAAGTTAAATTCTTCAAATAAACTTGCACAAAAATACAAAAATTTATGTATATTATTTATCTCTGGTCACTTTCTTAAGCCCTCTCAATATCGCATCAATTAATAATAATGACCATCTTCTGTTACGAACGATTCCGGTTTAGACCGCTTCAAAACAGAGACTTTTGGTAGCCATTTTTTTCCCCTTAGAAATGCTATGTATTTTTATTTTTATTTATTTATTTATTTTATTAATCTGCATAAATGTTACATCATTAGAAAGATCTTTCAAAACTGAAAATTTTTTGTGCTTGCACTTTTCCCTTAATCTCAATATGTAAAAAGATTTCAACGAAAGTTTATAACTACCATTGCAATTCTAAAATACCCATGGAGGATAAAATTAAAATGTAATATAAAATTCAATCATAAAAATTATGGGCTATGTTATTACCAACGAGATATATAAATTAGAGTGCTGATTCAATGGATGAAGGATTAGCTTTCCGTGGTTCAAGATGAATCATGTGACATGCTCCAATAGGATGCTGTGTTTGGACCTTTATCGCTATTATGGCATTTAAAATATCAGTTTGACAAATTATCAGATAACATGACAGTCCTATGACCGAAATAAATTGTTTTTAAAATAATTTTACACATATTTCACATTTTAATAAATAATAAAATACCTTTTTTTTCATCGTTTCCCAACAAAGTTTAAAAGTGTTTATAAAAGAAAATTTAAACTTTTAAAGAGCTAAATTTAACAACAAATAATAATTTTTCAACTATTTTTAAGCATTTTGTCGGTTAAAGTTCAACTACACGAAATAAAAAAGAAGTAAAATCAAAATGATTTAGAATAAAAGAATATTAAACTACGTAAGTAAACAATAACATTGGCGGTTATGACTTATGCGAAGAACAATCTTCAAACTGTTGCTATAGAAATTTACTGAAAATAAGCTGTTACCAAGGGAACTACCGAATACGCAGGTGCAAGGAGAGCATGTCACATGACTCATCTTGGACCTTCTCAAGGGTTACTATTTATCACTCTACTTTATATATCTCGTTGGTTATTGCAATCATGATAATGTACTTATCTGATATACACAAACAGTTGATTGTGACGTCATATTTATCAAATTAGTTAAAATAAATAAGGTTATAAATAAGGCACCTAAGATTACTTCGTTATAAATATGGTACCTTTCATTTGGTACCTTATTTGTTTTTGATTAGATATTTAAAAATGATTAAAATATGAAAATAATTTCAAAATTGGACATTTAAATTTATGATTGTTGCCAAAAAAATTTATCAGTTATTTCATATATATATATATATATAGAGGGGGGGGGGAGGGAGGCATAAGATGAAATAATGTTTTCACGTGAAAAATTAAAAAATATTAAATTTGCCCATGCATATAAAAATTAACTTATTAAAACGAGTCGAAGAAGGAAGCGAAATAAGTACTGAGTTATATTACGATAAATATGATATATAATATGATACGTTGTATTAGACCTATCGTCCTGGGTTAGTAGGTATTTTCATTAAAAGAAATAGTTTGTTCGTTCGGTGCAACTTGCATATTAGTCCCGTCAGGTACAACTTGCATATTAGTCCTGTCAGGTGCAACTTGCACATTAGTCCCTTTAAATATAGTGTCCAGCGAAGCAGGCAAAGCATTCGTTGATTCACTACCTTAATTGATTTCACATTCCGTCATTTTTGACGGGGTTATATACTAGTTCTTAAATATTAATTAAATTTGATCTAAACAGATTTAACAAAGTATTGACTATGTGCGAGACCAATATAATAGTTAACGGTTAAAGGAAAATGCACAGATATAAGAACAACCCTTTCCATAGCAAAGGTGGAGGACCAACAGACAAATTTAATTTTTAAAATGCACTCCTTGAGAAAAACAGGTTTATTCACCTAAAATCATGGATAAGTGGTCCTGATTCGGCTATCGGTCCACACAGGCGACCAAAGAATAGTTCTTGCACGGTGAAAAGAAGAATCACAGATTCTCCAGTCAAAAGTGCTGCAGGAAGCAAACTGTACAGGAAGTGTTGAGCTAAGAACGAACAGCTGCAAGTGGATGCTTGCAAAACGATGTATTTTGAAGTTAGATTTAAAGGAGAGGTGATGTATTCACAGGGTTCATACTCAAATAAGGGGGAAAAAATTCTCTGAGCTTTCCAGACAATTTTCAAGAAAATATTAGTGACATACTGCAAGAAACACTCCTCTAGAGAGGAGAAAATACTTTTATTTTTACTGTATGATGTCACCTTATTGCTGATCATGGTAGACATTCACATAAAAATCATTGTTTACTGTTGAGAAAATTACTAAAATATTAATATTTGTCAGTTATAGTATAGTGGGACTGAAATAAATCAGAGTGAGTGAATTTCACAAGCATTTGAAAAAGTAACATAAGACCAATCCATAACTGGTTCGCCCACACCGTGAGGACGATTTGCCATATACATTTTCCGTAGATGAATTTTTAATCTCGACTTGAATGATACTGAAAGTCAAAGAAAAACGAAAAAAAGATACAACTAGCTGGAGATCTTGTATTATCTATAAAAAAAGGCATTTTTATTAGCTGGATTCATTGAAGACACTTCAATGAACAGACACTTCTTTATTCTCATGTAGAAAGGGCTGCTGACATCCCAATTTCTTTCTTTTGTTCAAAACGGGTATATAAGGAGACAATTGCTATTCAAACATACTTGGGCTGGTGTTAATGCAACTTTAAAATTCCTTCCTCCACCTGGACCTCCAAGCCAATGCGCACCCACGCTGGAAAACAACTCGTGGACAACTGCCGCGATCCCACACACAGCGTGATGATCCAGAAGTCGCTACCGCACCCCCAACCCGGAAGCGTAGCAGTGACATGAAAAAACAAGACCAGGGAGTCAAGCAGTAGTGGAGGAAAAGAGAAACCGCACAACCGCATGCGTGCCGCGCATGTGCTGAAACAAAATGGGCGGTTGAGCCGATAGGAAAAATATTAAGGCCCAAAAGATTGTAAACACACGGAAAATCGCGATCAAATCTAAAAATGTTGATTAAAGGTGATTATCTTTAACAATTTAAATGATAGCTTTTCAAAGTAAGGTTTTTAAGTTAAAAACGATGTTGCAATTAGAGATAGGTAAATTTAAATTATATTGTAAACAAACAAACAACCAAACAAAAAAACCATACGGTTTTAAATTACTGAAAGTACAGTTATAACATAAACAGTAAGTCTTAAAAATGAAAGGTAAGACCTAAAATATGTCATCACAACACATACATATATACTGGCCCACTAAAATTTATTAAATTAATTAATGTTAGGTATTTAAATTTGTACAAAGAAGCTCTCTGATGTCTAGCCCATCACATATGAAATTAACCATAACGTTACTGAACAAAAATTGTAAGTTACAAAAATATTTTATCTGAATTAAATTAAAAGAAAAATAAGGCAATGATAAAACTATTAGTTCAAGAAAAATATACAGTTTCACAGTATTTAAATACAAACTATTTCAACAACAGATTATCATATTTTAATATAAATATTAATACAAATTTTAAATTAAGATCAAAATTAAGTTATTTACAAAAAAGGAAAAAAATAACTTTTCTTTCTAGTTCAGTCACTTGTTCAAATATTAGTTATTTTGTTTTCACTGAGTAGGGTTAAACACAATTATTTTTTGATAAATTTCAAATCTTCAAAATTTTCTGAAATTTATGAATATTATCTCCTCTATAATTGTAAATAAAAAATTGCAATTTAAATTCTAAAAAAAAAAAAAAAAAAAAGAGTAAACATTATCGACTACAAAAACTCGTTAAAGTTGTTTCAGGTGAAAATAATAGTCCAGCTCTTCATTTAATGCAAAAAAAAAAAAAAAAAACTAGGCATGAGTGCATCATTAAACCAGCAATTTGCACTTGTGCACACTAAGAAACTTCAAGTGACTGATGCATTTAGCTCATTTGAAGCATTATTTGTTAAATTTTGGAATAGTGCTGCTATCTATTGAACAAAAAAGGAACAAAAGTTTAAAACCTGATTAAAACAAGGGGGAAATGTTAAAAAACTGTTGCATAAAAATTGTTAAATTATGTCATATGTTTGGTTTCACTGTGAAACCAATGAACGTTAAAGGGTTAAAGCATAAATTAATATTACTGGCACTGCTTTTAGAAAAAATAAATAACATTTGATGCTATAACTAGAGAACACTGCTAGTTTAAGTGTAAATGTATTATAATTTAGAATAATTTATTTATTTAAGAAATATTAATTTTCAATAATAAATTTAGAAATTTAATTGATTTTAACTTCAGAAAAAAACTAGTATGTTGTGGCCACCACAAGACTTTCTTCTATATTTTCCTATACAAATTCACTCAGTAACAATATTAAAAAAAAAAAAAAAAAATCAGGGTTTTTTTTTTTTTTTTTTTTTTTTTTGTTAAAGGGAAAAAAAATTTATAACTTTGTTTTGAATTATCACATATTTTTAGTACAACCATTCGTTTTAAAGGTATTGACGAGACCTTTCGAAAGATACCCATCTTGAAAATTTACCCCCCCCCTCCCCGGGAGGGGGGAAGCGATGCCCCAACATGCACAATTTTTTTTCCTAATTAACTACTACGATTATCAATAATTCATATTCATTTTACAATCACAGATTAAGAATAACTCTCATTATGTACATTTATACGAAATTTTGTGAGAAAACTGTTTGCACCCCTTGATTCAGAAAAATCGCCCCTTTTATTTGGTACCGAATTTGTAACGAGCCACGTACTTTTAAAAATGACTGAAAGGAATTAAAATGAAGTGTTGCCACCTAAATTTCATTAATTTAGTTAATTTTAAAAAATCTAATTGTCGTGTTGAAAAACTGTTTTAACCCTTAGATTCAGAAAAATCACCCCTTTCATTTGGTACTGATTTTATAAGGATAGGACTAATATTTCTAATTTATTTTCCTTTTTCCCGTTTTTAACTGGAATTCAGCAGAGGGTTTATGGCAGAGAACGTAAGCTTAAAAAAAAAAGTCTTTAATAACTTAACTTTAATAAAATGCTTTGTGGAAAAAAAAAAAAAAAAATGTATGTATAAATAAATAAAACTTAAAAATAATAATAATAATGAAGGATTTCAATGCATGTTTCCTCATATCAGCTGTTAACTAGCTCACCACCTGTCATGACGTCAGATGTGACGTAACTGTATTACGTAATCAACGGCGCATCTTCGCTCTCTGAGAGAGAGAAGTTTATATGAGTCTGTACGAGAAAGCTTTACTAAGCGTGCGGCAAGAAATGCCCGCATTATGTTATTCTACTTTTCTATATATTATTAAATGTTGTGATTGTTCAAAAGACTCTGATTTTCACTCTGCGGACCCATTTATACCAACAATGGTTATGGGCCCAGAGACACGCATCTTACTGCGGACTTTTTAAAAATTTAAATTAACATTCGTTAAAACGAAAGTGCGACTTACTGTTAAGCCTAAGGGCTGAAATCGAAAGTATTTTTGATTCTATTTTTATAATGAAGCTGTTATAGCTGATTAAATATGTCGCAAATATTAAATATAGAAAAGTTATCGAAAAACAATTTCGATACATGGAAGCTGCAGATAGAAGCTGTTTTAATCAAGAATGATCACTGGAGTTATGCTAACGGAACGAAAATTAAGCCCGATGAAGGCGCCGAAGGCGAAGAAAAATGGCTCAAAAATGAGCTTAAAGCTAGGGCCGATTTAATCCTAGCAATTACCCCAAGTGAGTTGTGTCATATTAAACATTGTACCACCTCAAATGAAGTATGGAATAAATTAAAAGAAGTTTACGAATCGAGAGGACCGGCAAAGAAAGCCACCCTATTGAAGCAGCTACTCTTTAAGAAAATGTCTGATAGTGAAAATATGTCCGATCACCTAAATATTTTCTTTGATATAGTGGACAAGCTAAAAGAAATGGACATTCAAGTAGCCGAAGACCTATTATCAATTTTGCTCTTATACAGTATTCCTGACAGCTATGAAAATTTCAGGTGCGCCATAGAAGCAAGAGATGAATTGCCGCAGCCTGAAGCTCTGAAAATTAAAATGATGGAAGAATACGAGTCAAGAAAAAATAAAAAGCATCAAGAATCATCAAATGCGTATTTTACAACTCACAAGAAAAATCTTCCTGAAAAGAACAAAAGAGAAATCTTAAAGCCTGTGCAGAACAAGAACACGTATGGCGAAAGAAATTATGCAATCTTCAAATGCAATTACTGTTCAAAAGTAGGGCATAAAGCCTCAGAATGCAGAAAGAAGATCTCAGACAGAAAATTCACTTCATCAAATAAATATAAAGATAGATCTTTCATGGTTGAAGATAGTACAGAGTTCACGATGGCAGCCAGTAACTCTTTCCAAGAACATTCCGAGTGGTGTCTCGATAGCGGTACGACATCACATATGGCTCATGACAAGAATTTGTTTATAGATTTCGAACCTAGAATTGGATCATTTATAAAATTAGCTGTAGATGAAACAGCGGAGATCACAGGTGTTGGAACAGTCAAATTAAAAGTTCCCGGTAATCACGGTGTAACCAATTTAAAGTTAACAAATGTTTTGTGCGTTCCAAAATTGAAATGCAATTTAATGTCTATATCAAAAGCTACTGCAAACAACTGCCGAGTTGTATTTACCGAAAAATGTGCAAAAATTACGGAGCAGGACGGCTCTCTAATTATAAGTGCTACGAGAAAAGGTGATTTATATTTTTTTCAGCCGCAGGTGGATATCGCTGCAACAACTCAGGTAAGCAACTTTCATAAATGGCATTTAAAATTAGGACATTTAAATGAAAAAGATTTAAAATTATTAAAATCTGAAAATATGTTAAGAGATTTAAATTTTAATGAAAGATTCCTTAAAAGATTGTAAAGTATGTATTAGGTCTAAACAAACTGTGAAACCATTTTGTAAAGAAAACAAATTTCATAGTGATGAATTATTAGAAGTAGTTTATTCTGATTTATGTGGCCCTATAAATGTTAAATCCCATGGCGGATCACGTTACTTTATTGCTTTTTTGGATGATAAATCTCGTTACATTGAAGTAAATTTTCTAAAAACAAAAGATGAAGCTAAGAACGCGTTCCGGAGATATAAAGCAGCAGTCGAAAATCGATTAGGGAAAAAAATTAAAATACTGCATACTGATAATGGATTGGAATATTGTGGCGAAGAATTCAATAAATATATTGAAGAATGCGGTATTAAACGCGAATTCTCAGCACCAATGACCCCTCAGCAAAATTCTAGAATTGAAAGACAAAATCGTACATTATGCGAAATGGCGAGGTGTTTATTAATGCAATCAAACCTTCCAAATACATTCTGGGCTGAAGCAGTAAATTGCGCTGCATATATTAGAAACAGGTGTCCCACTAAAGGAATTAAAGAAAATAAAACACCGTTCGAATTATTTTTCGGTTATAAACCAACTGTTAACTATTTTAAAATTTTCGGACAGAAATGTTTTGTTCTAAATAAAAAATCAAAAGGGAAGTTTGAAGCTAGGTCACACGAACATATATTCGTTGGCTATTCAAATGAATCACGCGCTTACAGATTATGGAATAAGGATACCAGAAAAATTGTCATAAGTCGTGATGTTCGATTTATAGACGAATTTGAAATAAATGATTCAGCCACTACTGATCAATTAGAATTAATTTTTCCGTCTGAGAATAAATGCAATGATTGTAATATTAAAAATGAAACTCCTATCCCTACTCAAACCGCAGACAGGGGGGAAAACAGCGGATCGATTTCCTATCCCCATGAATTCAACGGAGAAAGTTTCTCTTTTTGGAAAGGGGGGGAAGCGAGCCACTCTGAAGGGGGGAACGTAGAAGATGTGAGTGGAGGGGAGGAGAGTGTTGACGATATATGTAAACAAGAGAAAGGGATTAATAAAAACAATCCTATTTTTAAACGCGGTCCAGGCCGACCTAAAAAAATTAAAAGTTGGAACTTTCAAAAGTCTTATAAGGAGTGTATTACAGATACAAAATATAAAGATGAAACTTCTCAATTAGCTGATAACTCATTTAATGAAATTAATCCCAGCGTAATCGACGCGCTAAATGGAGATTATGCTAAAAATTGGGAGAACGCGATGAAATTAGAATATGATTCTTTAGTTAAGCAAAACGCTTGGGAAATTGTAGATAGACCAAAAGATAAAAATGTAATTGGGTGTAAATGGGTTTTAAAAACAAAATTCAAACCAGATGGTCAAATTGAAAAATTTAAGGCCAGATTGGTTGCCAAAGGGTGTTCACAGAAACAAGGTATAGATTTTGAGGAAAATTTTTCACCAGTAGCCAGATTAAGTTCTATAAGAACTGCAATCGCGTATGCTATCCAGAATGGTTTCACAGCATACCAGTTAGATTTCATTATGGCATATGTTAACGGAATGTTACATGAAGAAATTTATATGGAACTTCCTGAATTTTTTGAAAATGATATACATGAAAATAAAGTGTGTTTATTAAAGAAGTCTTTGTATGGACTTCAGTCAGGAAGACAGTGGTTTAAGAAATTAGATGAGAAATTGAGAAAAATGAAATTTAACCCTTTGAATTCCGACAAATGTGTCTATTACTCAAAATATCCTTTTAATGCTATTATAATCGTCTATGTCGACGATTTAATTTGTCTCACTAAAAGTGAAGAGCACTATTTTGATATTAGAAATAAATTAGCAGAATCTTTCAAAATGAAAGATATGGGCCTTCTGCATTATTGCTTAGGCATTGAATTTAATCAAGATAGGGACAGCATCACTATAACACAAAAGAAATACATTGAAGATTTATTAAATAAATTTAATATGGAAGATTCTAGAGTGGTAAATACACCTTTAGATAACAGTGTAAAATTAACTAAACAAATGTGTCCAAATACAGAAGAAGAGAAATCATATATGTCAAAAATTCCTTATAGACAATTAATTGGTTCTCTTATGTATCTGTCGGTTGCTACCAGACCAGATATCACCCATGCTGTAAATTATTTAAGTCAGTTTAATAACAATCCAGGAAAACCTCACTGGATAGCTGCTAAAAGAATACTAAGGTATCTCAATGGCACTAGAAATTTAGGAATTGTGTATTACAGAGACGATAAACCATTGACAGCATTTGTTGATGCCGATTGGGCATCGGATATAAATGATAGAAAATCATATACAGGATACGTCTTTAAGTATGCCGGTGGACCTATTTCTTGGGAATCTAGAAAGCAGCGAACCGTTGCTCTATCCACAACAGAATCTGAATATATGTCTCTGTCTGAATCCGCAAAAGAGACAATTCATGTTAGAAATTTCTTAAAAGAATTGGATCCTGAAATTGTATCAAGTCCTACTGCAATCATGTGCGACAATCAATCTGCACTGAGATTAGTAAAAAATCCTGTTCATCACAATCGATCTAAGCACATTGACATTCGTCATCATTTTGTGCGAGAAGTTTACAATAATAAACTAATTGACATTAAATATATTTCATCAGATGAACAACCTGCAGATATTTTAACAAAAAGTTTAAATGCATATAAACATGAAAAATGTTGTGATATTATAGGACTTAATACTCAGGATTGATGAACTTAAAAATATATATATATTTAAACTGTGTTTTCATTAAGAAATTAACTGCTTATATTTTACGTATTTTATTTTATTATATTAACCATAATTATTTGCTTATAATTATATTTCTTTACTAACACTTTTCTTATTTTAAGTCACTTTTGCATAAAAATAATTTTCTGTAATTTTTAATCTGCTACTATAATGCATAAATATGTTTTATTTTCGAAACATTTATTGAAAAAGGGGGAAATGAAGGATTTCAATGCATGTTTCCTCATATCAGCTGTTAACTAGCTCACCACCTGTCATGACGTCAGATGTGACGTAACTGTATTACGTAATCAACGGCGCATCTTCGCTCTCTGAGAGAGAGAAGTTTATATGAGTCTGTACGAGAAAGCTTTACTAAGCGTGCGGCAAGAAATGCCCGCATTATGTTATTCTACTTTTCTATATATTATTAAATGTTGTGATTGTTCAAAAGACTCTGCTTTTCACTCTGCGGACCCATTTATACCAACAAATAATTAAGAAAATCAATAACATATACGTACATATTTTAATTTTTTCTGTGAAAGAGAAGCCAAACTTACAAATTAAATAACTGTGAAATAATAAGTAAAACTTCCTATTCAAAGTTTTGTATGCATGTTTTTGAAATTTAAAACTAAATCATAAAAACTAAAATGATTATCTATAAAATTGTTAAATACCTCTTAGGATTTTCTCTTCAAAACACTTTAAAAAATCCCAGATGCGGACAGTACCATCATCAGAACATGTAACAAATTTGTTATCAACTGGACAAAAGCTACAAAGATAAACAAAAAATAAATAAATAAATTTTGCTTGATCAAAGTTCTTTTCCAAAATGTACTTTTGCATTAGACTATAAGATTTTTGATAAGACACCTGCTACTAAATACATAAGTACTATAAACGTACAGTTTATAGCAATAAAATTTCTTTATCTAGTATTTTCCAGTATCAGCAATTTTTAAATATGGACTGGTCTTTTGGGGTATAAAATTTATCCCCCAAATAACCCCAAAAAGGACAATTTTTGACACATGTAGCAACTCTACACCTAAGTATGTAAGGTTTGTCAGAATCCAAAATCTATACAAGATTGCAAAGGAAAGCTATTTTCTTTTAAAAGTTTTTTAATTGAGATAGGAATGAGACATAATGGGAAAGCTTGTTCTACAAACAATTTGCAACAATATTTTTTTAAATATCTGAAACCTTATTTTCTAAATTTAAAACAATAGTCCGTGTACTGACAAAAAAGGGAGGAGCACAACTAGACATTATAAATGTCTTAAATACTAAATTTGAAGCTTTTATGGATGATTATTTTTGAGTTATTGTGGATATTAAAAAGGTATAGTGATTAATAAGGATATACAACATTATAACAGTCCTAAAGATAAAATTTCAATGGCTAATCATTTTTGGAGCCTTGCAAGGCATTCACTCACATACAGATGCACCAAAATGCAGATATTGTAAAAAAAAAAAAAAAAAAAAAAAAAAACTCGTCAAATAAGGTATATTTCTAAAGTGGGAGATCATATAGAAACTAAAATTGGAGGTGTATAACTAAATATTATAACAACTAACAGCTTCAAATGAAAAAATTAGACTTTCTGAAACTAACTGTTTCTCAGTTTTGAGAGAGTTATATTTTTGTTTTTACAACTGTTGCGAGTTTATTGAATTTTATGGTGTTTATTCAAAGTTTTGTAATCATTATACTTTTGTACTTAAATTTAGCACTGTAAAAAATAAATACTTGAAAATGCAATATCACTTTACATATAAATTGAGAATTTCTAATAATAACTTTTAAATAAAGTTTTTTTTTTTTTTTTTTTAATGTAGTCTTATAAATACTTTTCATACCATATTCTATAGAAAACATGTTTTAATGCATAGAAAAGATTTATGTTAATTTCATTATGTTTAGTGTTAAATATATACAAAAAACAATACTTGATGTAGAAAACAATTACAGCCTGGGCATTAAAAATAAACAATACAGTGATCTTTCACTTATACACGCTCTCTTTTATACACATTTTTCACTTATGCATGGCTTTTTTGTGGTCTGGACCAGGCACATAGGAAAATAATTATAGCTCTTATTCATTTATGCGCAGAACTAAAAAAGCACCTTACACTTATGCAGGTTTTTTTTTTTTTTTTTGCCAAAATTTTAAGTTCAAATTGTAAGTTCCTCAAAATGAAAATTTAATTACAGCTGAATTGCGGGAAATTGGTGACTTAACAGTTGAAATAAATAGTAGTGACAAAAATTAAACTAGGACAATGATGGAGAAGATGTGGCAAAAAATTTCCCCCCAACTCCCACTAGAACACTCGGAGTGTTAGAAACTCTGATGGACTATTTTCAGTTCAATTTTGGAATTGAAGGAAGTTTTTCATTTGAAAACATGTGAAAAATAATCCTTGATTGTAAGTTATTTTGTAAGAAAAACATAGGATTAAAAGATAATTTAGTGTGTGTGACAGAGAGAGAGAGAAAGAGGAGGGGGTTATAAAAAAAAAAATAATTAACAGAAGTTATGCATACAAACTTGTACATTTTGCATTTTGAAAGTATGTATTCTCATTTGCATTTTTCAATAATACTATATGTACATAGCATTATTTAAGTTTTTCATTTATATGCATTTTTCCCTCATGCACATTTTTGTCATGGTCCCTTATGCCCACTCATAAATGAGAGATCATTGTAATTATTTATCAACTTTTACACATATCCATAATGAAATAAAATAGGCAGTCCTCAATTTTCACACAATCATTTGCCAAAAAAATGTACAAGTGCTGAATATTCTAAAATAGAGGAATTAAAAATTTAAATAAAACTAATACTATTGCTAAATGATGCAATTTCATATTTAAAAAACAAAAATCCTTTTTTTTTTTTTTATGCATTTTGCATATGTAAATGAAATGTCTCAATTTTAAGAATATAAGTCATATTAAATAATATTAAAACAAAATGTATAATTCTTTATAGTTTTTAATCATATACATTTACCTTATGCCTCTTAGAGGTTCTTTATGAGCTTGGAACATTTTAACGTTATTCATATTGCTTTGCCAATATTTAACATAGCCAGCGTGATCACCAGTGACCATCCACATATCATTATGACTCCATACCATGCATCTGACAGGTGAATCATGTGCCTAATTAACATTTAAAAAATAAATAACATTTTTTATTGTTTCAGCATTGTTATACTTTAAAAATTGCAACTGCTATTAACAAGGAAAACCACAGTACTTAAGATTTATGCCAAAACATTACAAAACAACAGTTTAAGAGAGAATTCTATTATCTTCATTGTCTAATAAACATGCTTATATTAGCTATAAGAAAAATAAAAGTATATCACAAAATAAATTATATGGCATTCAAAGGAAAAAAAATTATTATATATTTATTTGCTTGCTAATACTTTTTATTATTTTATCACTAACAGAAAAAATAGTGCTAAAACTTTAAAAAAAAATTAAATTTGCTTATATTTTTTGAAAACAGAATTTAATTTAGTATGACAGGACTAATTTTAATCTATTCTTCCATATAAAAGCATGCAGTAATTGTATTTAATTCCCTAGTATCGATTATTATATTCATTTTTTAAAATTACCTTGGTACAGCTTTAGCTTAGCCCTTGGCAACTTTTTAATTTTTATTGTCATTTCTGTTATGAATTAAAATGGCTATTGTAACTGTATAAGTAAAGACTTGGTGAAAAACATCTCAGTTAATTTGGTGCCAAATTTCAAAAAGGGGTTCTGCACTGAAACTGTTTAATTTTTTTAGCATGATTTTTCTCAATTTGATTTTAATTATTAAAAAAAAAAAAGTTTGTACTTTTTCTTTCTTTTCTTTTTTTTTTTTTTCTGTGGAAGGGACCATAAAAAGAAATATATTCACTTATTTAATTTATTTTTCACATCAATTTGTTTTTTCTTTTAAATAATTTTAAAGTTAAAATAGAGTTTTTACTTAATATATTTTGAATCAATTATCCAAATGAACTAAAAAATACAGTGTTAGCTATATTTTGTTCTTATTAATAAGATGTATCATTATTATAAAAAGAACAAAGGTATATTTACCTGTAAAATTGTTTCGAAGTTAAATGTTAGACCATTCCATAATGTAAATTCACCACTTGAAGCTCCAGTGACTAATCGCCGCCCCTCAGGTGTCCACTAAATTTTAAATGAATGAATATCACAACCATATTATAGATAAATTAAGAAAATTATTTTAAAAATAATTTTTTTCGCTTCTTAATATGTAGTTAATTCATACAGTATAACCTCACTTTTACGTTCTTGGAATTAACGTTTTCCAGCAATTTACAATTATTATTTTTTAGATCCCTTCTTTTGTTCCTATGTTTGCAATGACTTCAATTCTCCCTTTTATGTTAATGAAATTTTGAATTTTCAGTCACTTGTACTTACACAGCAAATATAAAGAAAATATACATTGTGATGTAATTAAAAAAATTATTAATTAAAAACATTTGAGGTACTACTTTATTCAAAACAAATAATAATGTTCTTTATCATTTGCTGGTGAAAAAATAAATAATGCACTGTGACTGAGAATGTAAGCTGATCCACACTCAAAGTGACACCGATGAAAACAGGTGTTTAATTGCATATCATATCCATGTGCTAATTTCTTGTTGCTTTATAAGTTATAGGAAGTAGAAAATCAAAACAAAAACTATCCATAATAAATAAGCAAAGCAGAAAACAATTTTGGACTTTTCATGAGAAAAAGAGGGAAAAAAAAAAGGTTTTTATGAATGCTTGTTTTATGGAATACTGTTTAATGTTAAAGTTGTATGTCCATGCATGCTGTTTAAAATAAAATACAATAACTTATGTTGATTACAAGCTTTTCTTATATTATTTATTTCGTGATTGTCAGTAGTATGTAAAAAATTATTTCCCGACATTTGTACTTTCCTGCAATACTTATACTTTTTATGTTACATCCTTTTGAAAATGAAAAAGTGGGATTACACTGTAGTTACTTTATATTTTGATCCTTTCAGAGTTAAGCATTTTCATAGCATGTCTGCTAATGATGCATAAAATGAATACTATACAAATTCATCGATATGAAAATTCATTAATAATTACTATATATATTTATCTTATTTTCTAGAAAAAAGTAATGCATGTTTCAAAATTCTGTCATAACAGCCTTTTTTTATTAAAATCAACTACTAAATGACAGAAATAGATAAGCACAAAAATAATAATAATAAACAATATCATGAACACCAAAGCAAATAATAAAATAGCAGACAGATGTTTGTAGCATTTAGCATACAGTCATCCTCATCAGTGCGCTGATGACGGTACATCAAATGCCTCCGAAACAGCTGTCATCTAGTTTATGCTACTTATTATTATTCCTATGTGCCAAGTCTTCTGTCAATAAAAAATAAATAAGCTTAATGCTGAGAGTGTAACTACTAACATTTAAACAATATAGCGACTATACACAAGATGATGTTTAAGAGGTAATACCCTTGTAACAGCCTAAAAGAAACCAAGGTGATAGAGAAATAATACTAGGGGTAATTACTGAGCATATATTTAAGTATATTACAAAAACTTTTTGTCGGAAAATATTACAAAATACATTGCAGCAATTCTCCCAAAGCATATTTGAATTTGAGGTGATCTGCAGCACACACTATAACTGGCGTCAATTTGAATCTAAAAAAAAGAAAAGAAAAAAATTGTGTAATCTACATGAGTGTAGCTAGTAAACCATATACGGTATTTTGGAAATATTGATTTTTGTATAATTGGCGAGTGTTTGAATAAAGTCGTTCAATTTTCACCAAAAAAAAGGAGAGTTATTTGTTAACAAATATTGTTTAAATTAACTAATCAAAAATCCTCTATATGGTTCATTTTGAAATGTTATTTTACAGTTCTGGTTAAATTTTCAAATAAAAAGATTGGAAATTGTTGGAGTTGTGTGCTGTTTTTTGAAAAATCATATTTTGAGAAAAACACATTCGACGTTTTGAAATGTGTTATAGATATATTTTTGAAATGCTTCTAACATACCCAAACACTACACTATGAACATCTATGGAGGTTTTGAAGAAGTTACAATTAAAAAAGTGGAGATTTTTCAGCGAGTATGGAGTTGGTGCAGGTAGGCCATTTTCGGGTCATCCCATGCTCTAAAGGAGGAGCTAGGAATTATATAAAACAAATTATTTTTTAAGGGATTAGACTTTTTGCCCCATATTTCAAAAAATTCAAAGCATCTTAAAAAAATAAAAAATGATTTTTTGAAAATTCTACAGAGGTATTCCCCTTAAAATATTTTTGTGAAATAACAATATCAATGTGTATAATCGCTTACATAACCAATTCATAAACAATTTATATACTATGTAAAAGCAAAAAACTTACAGCAACACAAAAAATTGGACATCTCATTTTATTTGTAGAAGTACGAACAAATTTCGTTGTGACTGCATTGATAGGATTATCTGGCATACTTAAAGGTGGTGTCATCTAAAATAAATAAAAAAAATTATTAAAAAACAATTTAATCAAATTAAACATCAATACAAAAATTAAGTTTTTATTGGTGAGAATGATTACTTCTGTATAATAAGCTGGATCTGGCTGCATAGCTCGTCTGTCTCTGTAGTCTCGCTGCCATACTCTATTCTGAAAGCAAATCAGAAAATATTAAGACAATTTCCCAAAAACATGCATATAGAAAATAAATTAGATAAAATGAAAATGAAATTATTTGAATTTATATGTATTCTTTAAAGACACAAAGTATTAGAATAAACAAAAAAATATTTTATGCTTTCTTAAGAAAATAATAATAGCTAATTAAAACACAAACTTAAAAAAGAAAAAAAAAAAAATCATTACTTTATTTACCTACAGATCTTTTGGCAAAATAAAACAATTATGGAACATTTTAATATGTATAAATTTATTAAAGAATATACAATAAAAAGAAAAGAAAAAAAAAAAAGAAAATCTTCATCAGATTTGTAGAAACGCTGTCTAATACTTTTACTTTCTCTTCTACTCTCTCATATGGTAGAGAAAATATTGTTTTTTGGTCAAATTTTCGAAATTCAAATTTTTTTATGTTTACACATTCTAGGGTCCTCTGAATCCGAAAAGCCCATTTTTAGCAGTTGGTCTCTGTGTGTATGTTATCAGCATATCTCAAGAACAAATAGTAGTAGAAATTTCACACTTGGCATTCTAAGTCTGTAATATATAATGATGCTACATTACACTTTTTGTTATAATCAAGCAAATGGTTTGTGTACATGGACATTCAAGAGAATTCAAATACATTATGTCTGTTAAGTACAATGTAACTCAGGCATTGTACTTAACACATATTTTCAAATTCTGTTTTCACATTCAGAAAATTCCCAACTGTTAAATTGATGGACCTTTTTTAAAAATGTATTTCTTTTTAATTTTCAATATTTTATTTTGAAATCTCAAAATGAAAAAATTTCACATATTGAAAATTCGTATTTTGCAGCTTCAAAATAAAATATAAAAAATTAAAAAAAAATATTTTTTTAAAAAAGGTCCGTCAATTTAACAGCTGGGAATTTTCAGAATGTGAAAACAGAATTTAAAAAATGTGTACTAGTAAATAAGTTATTTGTAAAGAAAAATTTCCCATAGAATAACATTAGCTTCGGCTTCCAGCGGCGGTGAGTGAAGAGGGCCCTTAAACTGAATCTTTAAATACTCAACTTAGAGAATATATCTGACTAGAGAGCACATACTTCATCGAAGAATATACCTCACATAAAAAAAAAATTACATGCTTTTCAAGTTTTCACCTATAAAAGTAACTTGTCACCCATCTTCGTACAAGGGGTGTTAAAGATTTTTCACTGTGTCATACAATTACAGCCATATCTGGTTATTTCACTCGTCACATGACCGATGAAAATCATTCTCAATCTTCGTTTCCCTTTGAATAGGAACTTTAGTATTAAATTAGCCCTCTAGTCAAATATATGCTCAAGGGACTCAACCCTATCTTCATCAGCTCTACAAAGTTGTTTACTTCCGTGTTTCAGCTTTTCCATTTTCCAAGCATTATTTTCTAACATGAATGTGTTGTCCTACTTCCTGCTGTGTCTGTATAGTATTATCAGTTTAATATAATTTACTTATGACTTACTATAGAAAATTAGAACATGTACATTAAAGATTTTAATAACACATATGCAAGCACAAAAACTTAAAAAAAGAAAAGAAAAGAAAAGAATACTTAAATAAAAAATAAAATGTTTAATTTGCTATAAGTTTTAAATTACTTACTTCTAAGTACTTTATCACAGAAGAATTGTAGTCGACAGTTTTTCGTGTGACAGCTTTTCGTAATCTTTTCCCATCAAATTCTACGTTTTGATTAGACTGGGCATGTTGTTGTCTTTGAGGGGTAAATGCAACATTAGTTTTCTGAAAAGTCTGTGGTTGAAACTTAGGCACATAAGAGAAGCGTTGGGTTGGAATAATTTGGGGTGCTTGCATATTTAGACTGATTAAAGAAAAAAGATAATTATCAGAAAGTTATGAATCAATGCAACAATTCCTGAAATTTTACACATTAATTAAACCTTTTTTTTCTGATCAATTTAATATAAAATTTATCAAACTTTCTCTTTTCAAATAAAACATTTATAGGGCATTAATTTTTATTAATGTAGGGAGGATGTAGCCAGAGAGTAGGTCATGGGTTGACAATAGATATCTTTCTGAAATGCAACTGTTTGAGGATAGCTGTAAAGCATTCCAACAAAAGCAGATGCATGTAAAAGTAATAATTTATCTCTGTTATGTACAAAAAGCACAACATATAAGGACAGCAAATAAGAAAAAAAGTTGCTATATGTGAAAGGAGTAGGCAAAAAATGCTTTTTTGAAACAGGCTACTTTTTTCATTGAGTTGTTCTGGCAGCCCTTATATTCAAGACCATAGCAAAGGGGAACAGTGTTTCCTCAATGATTGCATTTTTCACAAAATGCAAAATGTTTATTTGAAAAGCAAAAATTTAAGATGAGGTTTTCGTTTTCTTCGCTAGAAAATTTTACTCTACTATTGTTTAAAAATAATAATAAAAACCCCTTCACAAAAAAGTTACAAAAATAGTGACAAAACTATCATGAAAGAATCACAACATCACATTACCATATATACTCGCATATAAGTCGACGCCCTAAATTCGAAGAAAAAACTTGTTTAATACCAGTATTTTAGAATAATTTTTTTTCACTTATATTATTAATTTGATGGTTATACAAGGTGAAGAAAACAAGTTTAAAATACTGGTGCAAAACAACTCTTACTCTTGATTTAGAGGGTCCACTTATACACGAGTACATACAGTAATTTCAATAACGTTTTTTCCTTAAAAACCTGGGATTTTGCCAACACTGATAATAACCATAGACCTTATATGGATAGACCATGCATTCCCCCCTCATTATCTGTCCATGACATGAGCTAGCTTGCCCGGCTAAATTATCACATGATGCAGACCTGGAGAGACAAGAATGAATACATGTTATTTTTCCATAGAAAAGAAAGTAGTTTTGGGTTTTTTAATTTCTGTGTATTGTACACATACTTTTTATTTAAGCCTTTAGATTTACGCATTGTTGGAAAGCTAAAATGTCATAGATTAATTATAAAAAAGTTTTTTGTATGACAAACCATTTTGAAAGGGAGAATTTTTTGTTTGAATTCTTCCAAAAATAAGTGATTTCTTATGGAAGAATCTCCCTCAAGTCTGTGTCACGTGACATACAGCGCTGACCACAAAGGATGAAGCTATCATATTACACCCTCATGTTGAAGACATTCACTATAATGATAAGTTCTATTGGTGGCGTAGTCTATCTATATAAGGTCTATGATAACAACAGTGTGGGGGGGGGGGGATAGAGAGAAATGCACACCGCAAGTGCAATTATCCTTCCTCTTTATATATATATACAGTAGAGATAGAGAGCCAGAAATATGCCAACCTAAAATCCACCGAAGTCCAAAATCTGCATGGCTTGTCAGATATAAACAATGAAATTCACTATTAATAAATTACAAAATTGCAAATCAGAATTAAAAAAAAAAAAAAAGACCTTGAATGCAGATTTTGTACTTCCAATTTATGATTAAAAATTAATAATAATAATAATATGAAAGACTGGACAGTTCCATGAAAAGAAAATTATGACAACAATATTAATGAGAAGTATACAATAATAACAAACTAATTTTTAAAAATGTTATCTGTAGAAGGCATAATTGTGAGGAAAAACTTAATTAAATTCTTAGAACAATAAATTTGTGCTACAAGACAAGAATTGATGACTATTTACAACAGACACACAAACACACACACAAAAAAAAAAAGACTCAATGATGTAGGTGTGCATGCATGTTCAAGTACAGTTTAAAACAAACTGGTATATGTGAATAGATCTAAATTTGACAAATAAATTTTTCATTTTTATTTATTGTTTTCCTTATATATTTATATAAATTTTTAATGTTCAGTGTTATTCTTATACACCTAATAATTTAATATTAAAGTGAAATTGTGTTATTATTCAGTAGTATGTGTTTTGTTTGAATAACATTCTCCTTTTGTTATTCAAAGTGAAAATAATTTGTTATGTGTCCCAAAATCCACACAACCTCTGGTCCTGAGCTGTGTGGATTTTTGATGCTCTACTGCATTACAATTTATGAATGATCAGTGATGTTTTCAAACGATTTAAAGGCAACAGAAATTCAAGAATCAATTTAAAAAATAATCTTATATTTTAAAAGCAAAGCAATTTTTTAAGACCAAAAAGCTGGTTGAAAATTATTATATTATAGGATTTTCCATTCATTAGACCAGTGGTAATCAACCTGGTTGCTACCACTCAATAGTGGTTGGCTGATTTTTTTTTTTTTTTTTTTTTTCTTTTACTGGAGAAGGAAATATGCTTTAACTTGCTGTAACTCGGCTTTATAACTTTTATAAAGTAATGTTACTTTCCTACTTTATAAATCATCATTACTGTGGAACAAATGGGCAAATTTTATTACGTAAACAGATACAAAAGTGAGCAGTAAGTTTAGAAAGGTTGACTACCCCTGCATTAGATAGTGAATCAAGAAATAGGAGGAAAAAGGAAGGCATATGAAATGTTTACAGTTTAAAAATTATTGTTTTAAAGTTAAGATTAAAAACACTTAAAAACACGTTTTCTAAAAATTATACTTTATTTCAAAATCTTTTAAAATTATCCAAAGCTTTTCGCTTAGAAAAATCAAAGCATCATCAGGGATTTTCCAACGAGCAGTTTTTATATATTTTACATTTCATGGTTGATAGTTAAGTTCTTTAGTAAACTGAGGAGTGTTGAACAAAAGCAATAGTAATTTGTGACGTCTGGTGAAGGTTGGATCAAGGAGCAAAGAAAAAGTGATCATGAAAGTAATCATGAAAGTTCCATTCCTTTCTTTTCTTTATAATTTTCTTTATTTATTTTCTTTATTCATTTAATTTTCTTTATTATAATTTTCTTTATTTAATATGTTATTTTTGAGAGATAGAAAAATATATAAATTCAAGATACAATTTTATTATTATTTTTTGATTTTTTTTTCCCCTCTGACTGTTCTATTTGACAATTTTCCTTACACCACACCTGCACAATTTTAAAAATTTTATTAATTTATTTGTTTGTTTACGTAAGTCCAAGTTGTCCTTTTTCAAGTGTCAAAATTTATTTGCTATTAACTTGGACCAGGGTGACCAATGTCCTTGAATCCCGAGGACAGTCCTCAAAAACTACCTTCGTTTCCAAAAAATTCTAACACATTGGAGATGCTGATTATAAAGTTATTAATGTTTTATAATAATAATTTATTATATATATAATAATTAAGCTGAAATAAGTTCTTTCAGGCATGTCATACATAAAAATTACTAAAATTTTACAGTTTAAGGTAATTTATTTATTTTGTCCTCAAACTCAAGAAAGAGAGAGAGAAATTCAATTGAAATTGTCATCAAATTCAATATAAAAAATTTGGTCACTCTAACTTGGACAAAAGTTAGAAAAAGTGGGAATCACCTTTTGGTAAATTTATGCATTAAAATCTTTTATATCTTTCGATTTTTTAATTTATTAATTTTTTGAAATTCAAACTTCGGATACATGCACACATTTCATAAAAACCTACAAAGTTTAATGTGTTTATTTTGAAAACTTCATTCTTAAATTACTATTTAGTGCTATATTGCTGAATACCTCTAGATTTTCTTGATATCTTTAACTTCAGATTTCAGAGGACAATTGAAAATATAAAGTTTCCAATGTTCTGAAAATTTTGT
Source organism: Salticus scenicus (assembly GCA_963930645.1). Classification (NCBI taxonomy): domain Eukaryota; kingdom Metazoa; phylum Arthropoda; class Arachnida; order Araneae; family Salticidae; genus Salticus; species Salticus scenicus. Next base: position 179,098,010 of record OZ005653.1, on the reverse strand, counting down.
GTTCATTTCAGTGATTTTTTTATTTATTTTTACATTAATTAAAGGGGTATTTTATATTGTTTAATTGTTTCCATACTGTTTCTTGAAAATTGAACCACAGACACACATTTATATCCCTCAAAGTTCTATAAATTTATTTTATTGTTTTCTATTACATTTTTTTTTTTTTTTTTTTTTTTTTTTTTTTTGCCAAAGGTTGCCTCGATTCTTGTTTCTATTGGTGTACATACAAATCAGATAATAGTTGATTTTGAAAAAGAAAACAATTCAAAAAAGAAAAAAAAAACAATAATAATAATTAAGATAAAATTGTAACATTAATTTTCTTTACATGGAAAATATTATTAGAAATAAAACTAAATGAAAGAAAATTTACTCACAATGAATAGCTGAAGATATAAAATAATACACACACATATTGAAATTTTTGAACAAGAAAGAAAGAAAGAAAAAAAAAAATCATTCAACATACTTAGTAATATTTTTACTAGCTGGTGGATAACTTTAATAAACTATTCTTGATGCAAATGCTAAACAGTCTTGGCTTCATTCTAAAAAGAAAAGAAAAAAAAAAGCAATTTTAATGCATGTTTAAGGGAATATTTTATCATTAAATTTTAAAGAACTTAATGCATTATGAGGGGAGAACAGGATATAAGAAATATAAATACTACATTAATGAAAATATTATGAATATTTTCATTCAAGTCATTATAAAAAGCAGTAATTAAATAAAAACAATACTGTTGTGAGCTTTGTCAGTTCATTATACAGATTCAATTTCAAACATTTTTTTTAAATCAAATTTAATACATGTATGATGCCAAGATCATGGGGGAAATGCCTGGATAGTCTAGATTTTTGTGTTTGAGAATAACTTTGAGATTTATCAGTTTAGGATCAAATAAAATATATTTTTAAAATTAGCTTTCAAAAAAGAATTTTAAAAATTTGTCCCGCAAGGGGGGGGGGGGAAGTAAAACAACCCTTCATGCTTAATATATAAAAATTACATCCACTCACAGACTCAGCATGATTGTAGTAATTGTATGGGAGATTGGGTCACAAATTTTGATGTGAAAGTTGGTTTAGGGGTCTTGATTCCCATTAAGTTGGGGTTTTGCAAAACTCCCCCCCCCCCCTTCCCTCTAGGGAGTAGGTTACAAAAACATTTCGGCTCCACACTTAATCCACAGTGAAGAAAACTACCCATGGAGACACTAAACTTGAGTAAAAAAAAAAATATTTTCAGTAATTTTGAGAGAAAGGGAGGAGAAAGAAGTTAGAAACTGATGTGCATCTTCTGGAGAATATTTCTAAAAACCTATTTTGAGTTTTCTTGAGGCTTTTGATATTGGGAGTAATTATAAGGGACAAATTCAAAATCTCCCTATTAACAGTGAATTTGTCCTGCGGAATCTATTGGAGTTGTGGTCACAAAATTTGGTGTTTCAGTTAGTTATATACATTCAAAACCCACTTTGATAGGATTTTGGAAAGTTTGTCCCCTTTCTCTTTTAAAGGAAGAAGGGGGAGGGGGGAAGCAATAAATACATCTCTAAGTTTAAGTGCTCTAAATTATCTCAGAAAAATGGTTTTGGTTATGTGTATTAAACACAAACTATAATGGAATTCTGTAAAATAACCCTTCTTCCCCTTTAGGGGGAAAGCAACAAACATTTTGAATTGTAACATTCATCCAAATTATGTCAGGTTATTTTTGATGTGTGAGTTGATTGTGTGTACCCAACATGCATTATAAAGGAATTTTGTAAAATTCTCCTACTTCCTGCTTTGGGGTAGAGTGTAGAGAGGGCAAAAAACACAATTTCAAGCTAAATCTTTTTTCTAAATTATCTCAGAAAGTAATATTTTTTTGTGAGTAAGTTGGTTTTTGAATCTTCTTGGTATATTAGTCATATGACACATACCCCAAAAAATTTAGACTTAAAAAAAAGGAAAAAAAAAAAAAAGATTCAACAACTAATGTTGTCAATCAGTCGTATCTATCCACTGATTACCCATCATTCAGCTTTCGAAAACTTACTATGCTGAACAAAAAGTTCTATTCTAATGATATTTGAGATAATTCCTAGAAAAAGATCTGGGAGTTCTTTTTCTTTAATATTGTAATGTGATACTGTTAATCAGCACCTACTGGTTTACTTAACAGGTGGTTGCTGACTAGTTCTACATAAGCATAGCATATGCTATACTTCTTAAGAATACTTATGTGGGGGATCATTTTTCTTTTGAAAATTCATTCAGGTAACATTCTCTGAAGTCTCTTCTCCTTTGAAGAATAAGGGCTTTTTCATTATATAAAGGATCCAAGTCATGCGGCGCTCAAATAGCAAATCTTTGAGTTTTGGGGAATCTTATTTCTTAAAGCATTAGGGATTTTCTTATCTTTGGTAGATAGAAATAGTTGCATAATGAGGAGAAACAGTTTCTTATGATTCTCAATCTGTTATTCTTAGCTGCAGAATCTTTTTTTTTTTTTACTTTCTTCTATATACATATAGAGAGAGAAAATATTAAATTCATGAAAATTTTCGAACTCCAGTTTTTGATGGATTTACAAGTTTTGAGATGTCCTGAACACAATTTGACTGTTTTTAGTAAATGTCCATTAGTCAATTCAATATGTCTGTGTGTGTGTGTGTATCACAAATTTTGTGGATGCTGTATCTCACGAATGAATGTAATCTTATTCTACATGTAAGCCACAGGTTTATTATCTATTATGTTGACATTTTTTTTATTAATCAATAATTTGATGGTGTGTGCATGAAAATTAATATGCTTGAAAAAAAATTCTGGATCATAAACTCTAGTTTAAAAATAAAATTGTGCTAAAACGTTAGCAAATTTAAATTAAACAGCATTTTATAATAAATAAATGATAAAATACACTACCTTTCCATTAATGACCAGACACTTTCGATTTCAGACATTTTTAAAAATATCTCAGAAGGTACTAAACAAATCATCTTGAAACTTCATGAGTGCAAAGAACATGTTATACCGCATACATTTCAGTTTAAGTTTTGTGTCAAAAGTGAGAGGGACCAGTAAAAACTTTAAGAAAAATGAAAGTGTTTAACATCACCCTGTAAAACATAATGCTTGAAATACAATCTGGCTGTAGCATGTGATTATGAGGCTCTTTATTAGCTGTATAATTTTTTTATGTCTCTACCGTATGTAATCAGGGAGATATAAAGGTTTCTTTAAAATATTGCATTTTTTTTTTTTTTTTTTTTTTTTTTTTTTTACTTTTTTAGCTATAAAAAGCAAGGTATATATATTAAACCCAGTGCAAAGCTATTTTCAGGAAACTTGACATACAATATTAGACACAGCATACTGTAACCAAATTGAAAAAATATGAAATGTCTAATGAAATATGAGAGTATTTACATTTTTGACTGTGCATGTGTAAGATTTAGCAAATTTTATTTGCATGATCTAATAGCCAAATGTATTGAGCTACTTATACAAAAACCCCAAACAAGTATTGTGTAAACTTACAAAATTCAATGTCATTGAATGAACTGAATTTCAGCTGTTCTCAAAAATAAGAAATTGCTAAAGAGGTTTTCTCAATATTTATTTACAATCATTGAAAACTTTATTACCATTCATTGAATCAAAATAAAAATGTGAGTAAAACCCTTTACAGTTAATTTTTTTTTTTTTTTCAAGAGAAACTGAATAGAACTTTTTAAGTTTACACGATACATATTTAGGGTTTTTATATAAATAGCTCAATACATTTGGCTGTTAAATTATGCAAATGAAATTTCGCTAAATCATACGCATGTGCAGTTAAAAATTATTTAGTAAAAATGCTCATATTTCATCAGATATTTAATATTTTTTCATTTTGATTGCAATATGCTGTGTCTAACATTGTATGCTGAGTTTCCTGAAAATAGCTTTGCTCTAAGTTTTTAATACCTTGCGTGTTACAGCAAAAACGTGAAAATTGTTTTTGCAATTTTATAAAGAAACCTTTATATCTCCCTGATTACATGCGGTAAAGACATAAAAAATTATACAGATAATAAGGAAGAGCCCTATAATCACATGCTACAGCCAGATTGGATTTCAAGCAATACTTTTTACAGGGTGATGCCAAACACTTTCATTTTTCTTTAATTTTTTATTGGTTCCCCCCTTTCACTTTCAGCATAAAACTTTAACTGACATGTATGAGGTATAACATGTTCTTTACACTCTTGAGGTTTCAAAATGATTTGTTTAGTACTTTTTGAGATATTTTTTTAAAAAGTCTGAAATCGAGAGTGTCTGGTCATTTATGGAAAGACAGTGTATGTTCTATTCAAATTAAAAACTAATATAACAAACAGCTTAAATATGAAATTAATTTTATTTTGTGATTAACTTGTTACAGAAAATTTAGGATCAAAGTTAATAGTCAGTTTTACTTTTCAATAACATATCATTCAAGCTACCTTCTTTACACCAACAACTCATGCAGTTCTTTGTCATCGACATTACTTTGTTTAAACTCAACTGTTTCTTTTACTTTTTCTTTTAGTAATTCTTGTTGTGAGCTACACATGTCAATTTGACACTTCTCTCTATAGAAAAACAATTTCTTTTTGAACTGTGAACAGTCCTATATAAATAAGTTTATTCTTTAAGTACATGTTGGATAAAACTATTTTTATTTCATAGAGATAAGTGTAAAACATTTTAAAGCAAAAACATAAATAATTAGAAATATTTTTCATTAAATGTTGCCCTTTAAAAATGTGTCTGTAATGAAATAAAAAAAATCTCATTTAATGATTTGTCCGTTTATTACATGAATTATCACTAGATTTTATCTTTAATAATTTACAAGTTTTCATCATTTAGCGAATTTTTTTTTAAATATCTAAAGCTAAATGGATTCAATTTTTTTAATTAATCTGATTATTTTGTTAAAAGCAAATTTTCATAAATTTCTAAACTTGCACATAAATTAATACTTATACAGAGCACACATTTCAAAATTATCCACTGTTATAGCTTCAATGAGAAAATTCACAATTATTCTCTTCCAGGAGAATATTCTCAGAAAGATTATTCTCGAGAATTTTACAACTCTATCTAAAACTTTATTGCATCTATTTATGTTTTTTGCTGAAATTCGTGATATGACTACAACTCTCATTGATATTGGTGACATCTGTGCTTCGGATGAATGCTTATTGCTTTATAAAGAACGACTTCATTTCAAACAATATGTAAAAACTAAAAGATGACGATTTGGTTTCAAAATGTTTTGCATTTATCCCTCGGATTCACAATTTTGCGGATATACATACAATTTTACTCTTTATATTGAGAACGACATTTATAATATTGATCATATTCCTGGAACTGAACATTTGACAATGTCCAAAAGAGTCGTCGTTTATTTATTGCAGAACATGTTGGATGAAGGTAGAGAAGTTATCCTTGATAACTAGTACCTTTCTTTACGTCTTGCGGAATTCTCACTAAGTAGAAATACTTACACAACAGGAACTATAAGGATATATTGTGGTGTTCCAAAAGAACTTGTAAACATAAAACTATCAGAAGGGCTTCAGGCTTCAGAACTTGTAAACACAAAACTATCAGAAGGACATCAGGCTTGTTTCATCAGAAAAAACAATGTATTATTAGTGAAATTCAAAGACAAACGTGATGTATACATGCTGACAACAAAACTGATAGCAAATTTTGTTGAAAATATAAGACACAAAACAGCCACTGTTCAGAAGTATTATCTAAAACCCAAACATATTGAACATTATAATGCAAACATGGGTGCAGTTGATGCACTAGGCCATGCTTTGGAACCTTATAACTGTGCCAGGAAAAGTTATTCATGATTCAAAAAATTGGGATTCCATATGATTCAAAGAATGGTGCTGAATGCCAGCGTATTTTACAACATATCTCATTCAACACAAATTGGACTATATCCATTCACCATAATCATAATGGTATGCAATGAAATTCTTACAAATTATTGTAAAAACTACACAAAATGTGTAAATGACTATAATAAAAGAAATGACACGCCAGAAATCTCTCACAAGCTTGTAGACACTATCGTAGAAGGTTCCAGAAGAAAGCGGAACAGATGTTGAGTGTGCTACAGTATTGGAAAAAAAAAGAATACATTTATGCAACGCATGTGGAAAAGCTTTTTGTTCCAAGGAACATTTTGAGCAATTTCACAAAAATTTGTAATTTTAATTCTAATTTTCCTATTTTTTCAAATTTTTTAACCCAGACATTTTGCAATTTTTATAATTTTATACCATCTCAAGAAAAGAAAATCTACCTTATAATGTTTCCTGTGCTGGTTACACTGGTTGTACACCTAAATAAGCCATGTATCAACACATGAGGTTACGATGGGATTTTGCCTTATACATATATATATATAAACTTTTGAACGGAGGGTGGTTTCAGGTTCTAGGGGTCATGATCGGTGAAGATATGAAGAAATTTTCCAGAAGTCGTGTCATGAGAACCATTGCGATAGGTAGATCTCCTATAAGGAATCTACCTAAAAACGTCACTGAACTGGGTTTTTTCCAACCCTGTTTATAATTACTTTAAATTTCTTAAATACTTATTATATAGCTGATGCTAAAATAAGAAAAAATCTTTTCATAATAATTAGTTTATTTTTTGACATAAAAAGAAATAGATTTACATGGGCAATACTTTCCATGGGCTAAAAAATATAAAACACAATATTTATATGATGTATGTTTGTTATAGACTAAGAAAAAAAAGTCAGTTGTCTTTTATTGAATCGGTAAGTCTGCAATGCTATATTCATCCGAGTATCACATGAAAATGACTGGACAGAATTCTGCAACACTTGACAGGAATTTAGGTCTGTAATAAACATAAAATTATACCTGGCTAATTTCATGTATGACTCACACGACTAATGACAAAAAAATTAATCTTAAAATAATTATAAAAGGACTAATATTATGATGAAATGAAATGTACCACTTAACTTATCTTTGGATAGGTTTGATTCACTTATTCTAGCTATTAAATTTCTTGAAATTAATTGTATATTGTCTGTAGGATGTAAAAATCTGTTGTGATTTACACTACATGGAAAAAGAACGATAATTTGTATCACATACAAAAACACGTATTTCCAGTCTTGCCAATTGTAATTGTTATGAATTAGAGCTATAAACTATGATGCTAGAAAAACTGGCTCAAAACTATGAATTTTTATCTAGCACTAAAGTTACAAAAATTTCCAACTAATTTTCCTAGACTGCACCTAAATCACGATCATATTTTCCTGTCACAGTCTCGGAAATGCCGAATAACCTATGAAAATGGCTTATACTTTGCAGTGAACGACCAGGGATAGCTGAGCTCTTTTCAAAAACTCTTACTGTATTTCCTATTTTTTCACACATCTGAATGGAGACTGTAGCATTATCCGATCTTTATAAACTTCTGATTTTGCCTTTAATCAACAACTCTTTCATAAATCATAATAAAGCTTACTTTTTTTTTTTTAATCTATGAAATCGTTTCAATGAAAATAATAAATCTAATTACCGTAATTTCGGGGAGATAAGCCGTGGCTTATACAATATTAAAAGTCTAATTTTGACACATGTGACATATCTAACAGGGTGGCATATCTGGCATTTTCTTTTTCTTCTAGCAGTGCCTGAATAACTACTGACGGTCAAAATTTCACTTTGGACAATTTATTTCACGAACGCAACGTCAGCATAGACGGCTTATAAAAATAATAAAAGCACCATGGAGACCAAGCTATACGAGACCAAACGCACACGCAGGCCGCAGAGTTCAAGCTATAACAATACGCAGCACACATGCACAGTCGTGTCAGATCTAGTTAATTATAAAAGCAAAAAATCCACGACCAGAAACATTTTTGGTGTCGAATAAACAAAACCGCTTCGTATTTCATATTATAAACGCTTGTCAAAAACCCTTCTACGCATATAAAAATGAGGAATAATGCTATTCTTAATTTCCACAGTTTCATTAGGGCTATGTGAATGAGAAACATTCTGAATGTGATAAATATCAACCTAGGGTGCCTAAAGTAATAGGCACCCTATACAATTCTAGGTTGATATATATACATATATATATATCAACTAAAGGATGATTCTCTTCGAAAATCACAGAAATCTATGTCAAACTGTTCCAAAAAGTTTAAAAAGTCCGCTATCAGCTCCATATATTAACCTTCCCCCCACCCTACTAAAAAAAAAAAAAAATTTGCAAGGAAAGAGAGTGTGAGAGAAAAAAATTGTTCTTTTTGTGAAAAATAAAAGAGAAGGATAAAAATTGGTTGGAATATTTAGCTCTTTAAACTCTCTTTTGCCACGTTTATAATTTATTCTAACAAATAACGAAGTTATCTATCAGTTGATGTGTTTCTCAAAGTCAAGGGTGAAAGTTGATCGACAATCAGCTGTATGAAATAATCAAGTTTGTTTTGCATTAAAAAGTAAGTTTTTTATTTTGTTTTTGAGGATAAATGATCAGCATATATTTTTGAAAATTTTAAATCTGAAAGAATTGTGGGGAAACTAATTCAAAGAGAACAAAGAAAAAATGTGTATTGTTCAGAAATTGAAAATATTAAAAGCCATTCAATTCTTAAGTCAAATTTCTTTAATTTTGAAAAAAAAAAAAAAAGAATAATATTGAATGTAAATAATTTTTTAACAATAATAAAAGGTAATATTTCATAATTTTACGAAGAGGGTTGCGGAAGTTTACGGTTGTGAATTTAAAGTTAGATCGTTTCCGTATTATCTTTTTTATTGAGTAACTTAAATAATTATTTACTTAATAACTATTTTTAATTTTATTACTTTTTTATAATTTATTTTTTGCCTGCTTAAAATTATCTCAAATTAAAATGATGAGAAACATATTACGGTGGTGAACAGTGTTGCAAGATCTGGCAGATTTTTTATTCAATAATCACCAATAATTTTTAGTTGTAACGTTTGCCTAATCACTTCAAAGATGGTAGTCTATTATGTATATCAGATATAACTTCTCAAAATTATTGGTGAATTATTGAATAAAAAAAGCTGCCAGATCTGGCAATGCTGGTGGTGAATATGTGTGGCGTATCCAATGAAGTTTTTTTTTTTTTTTTTTTTTTATCAACTTTTGCTGATGCGGCGTATATGCAGGGGCAGCTTATCTTCCCAAACTTACGGTACTTTTGTGATCTAAGCTGAAGAACCACACAAATTATAATATAGTATGTATAAATACGTAGAAAAAAAAATCCTATACAAGGAATAGTGTAATCAGAGTCTGCTGATTCAGAAAGAGAAGTGTTTGCTTACATTAGTTGAAAAACTACAATTAATTAGATTCGAAAGATGAAAGGGCGGGAGAAAAGAAAAGGAAAAATATGACTGTGCAGTGTTTTGATTTTTATTTAAGCAACTAGCAGGCTTTGTCTGCTTAGCTAGTCACTATATTTAAATGATTACTTTTTAATTGAAATTTTTAAATAAATATATTTCGATTGGTGACTATTTTCGTTACAGCTATTATGGGACCTCCTTGACGATATCAACTATTTTTTTTAACTTCTCGAATTGATACAACAAAACTATTATCAAAACGAATAACGAATATTCTCAAAAACAGTCCAATAGTAGTGTTAATTCTTCGAATATTCTGGAAACAGTTGAAGCTGTTATTCGTACAACAAAAGTCACTATTCGATGAATGATCTAGAACAATCACTTCTTCCACAGGAGTGCAATGCAAATAACATCAAATACTCCAAAGCAGAAATCTTTGCTAGCTCACGAAAACTGTTCAGTCGCTTAGAGCTCAAACCCTAAAGTGCAGTCATTCAGAAGAACTCTGAATCACAGTGACTACATACTCTCTCGCCAAAATCAACTCACTCCTATTTATAACTTTGGGCAATGATTCCATCGAGAATCCCATGGAAAGCTCGAGATCTATGCTCACGTGTGTCGGGAGTTTCGAAACTTCGGGAATTTTAAACAACCATTTTTTCACCAAATTTGGTCGCCCACTCGCCAAGTTTATTGCCAAGGCTGATCCCTCTGAAAGTGAATGAACAGCCCTTTTATTTTCACTTTGCCTGTAAAACTACTTCCATTGCAAAAGTACGATTGAGGCAGGGAAAAGACTTAATCCATTGTAACAACATGCTATGAGCACTGTTTCTGTCGTATTTTAGACCACTATTGTTTTTATGCTTATATATATTTCCCATTAAACATATTTTTATTTATTTTTTAATTTAAATATTAATTTGAATTAATCAAATATTTCTATCCGACAGTGGAGAAGTGCAGTCACACACAGTAGCTTATTTATCTGCATGATAAATTAACATAGTGATTGGTATATAAAAAAATAAATAAATAAGAAAACATCAACGTGCTACACAACTATATTAAGTCTCTCCCTTGGCAGCTTATGAATTTTTGCCACCGTATTAGTGATGGATTTTTTTTTTTTTGTATAAAAGGGAGAACCCTATTTTGCTAATACTTTTATATGACACTTTTTCGTTAATTTATAAGCATTCTTCATATTCTGTTCATATTTTTAATGGTTTTTAGGTTTAAAATAGTGCTTGCTGAAATAAATTTTCTATTTTTAAAACTGCATTTTTTTCTATAAAATTATCTACACAGATAAAAATAGATAATTTATGTGACAACTATTTTGGTTTAATATGTTTTCTTTCTGTAATATTTAATAATTTATTTATATTTTTAATGCGCTACTTAGATTAAAATGGCTGTTGCTTCAAAATTCTTGGTGAAAAACATTCGATGTATTTCAACGTCAAAATTAAACAAATCGCCCAGGAGGATCTATAAATAAAATTGATAAAATAAATTTATAGTTCACAGAGTTTAGTGTAATAAAGAAACACTATGCAGTCAAATGTGATGTCATGGGCAGTTTTTTTATATATATTTTTTAATTTATCTAACTTGACAGTTAAAATATAAAAAAAATAGTAGTTAAAAAAGAAAAAAAAGAACATTTTAGAGCAGCATAAACTATATTAGCACTTTATCAATGTGTAAAAAATTTTCAAAGTGATAATGTCAATTTTTGTGAGATGTATAATTTTTTATTTTTCACGTTCAAGTAAATGTATTTATTTTCCTGTCGAAAAAACATGAACTCTTAAATATATTTTGGAAACAATAAAATTATGGATAAAATTTAAATGTCTAATTTTAAAGCTATTTTGAGATTATTATTTTCACATTTTAATTAATTAAAAGAAAACTAACTAAAAATTCGAAAATCGGGCTTCGAGGTGCACTAGGACCTCTTGAGGGACACCTTCGAGTAAGTGGTTGTTCGTGCTACCATCTTTGCGCTACGCTGTCTGCAGACACACACACACACAGACATTGCATTATATATATAAAGATACCAAAAGTTCAATTAATTAAATGCTAAAAAAACCTTTAAAAGAAAAAAAAAAATCTTGATGTAAAACAATTATCTGTGTCAATTATTTAACAAAATAAATAATGGATTTAAAGCTACTGAACTTTTAATGGTGGTGGTGTGGTGTAGAAGTTAAGGACGAATGACTATGAGAAAGTTCTAGACATTTTGTGAAAGACTTTTTAAGATGTTTTAATGCACATTGGTATTCACATGAATTTTGGAGGAAATCATGGAAATTCTGAAATTTAAGGAAAGAAGTATCTACTGTTGTAGAAAGAAAAAGAATATTTCCTATGACTTTTGTTGAGATTGGAAACGTAAGGTGAGAATATTCTCCAAAGATCCAAATTCAGAGGATAATCGAGAATACCTTTTTTTGTTAAATACATAAAATTTTTTCATGTTTATGACTTATTGTAAAACTTATTCATAATTAATCAGTTTGATATGCATAACTAAAATTTTATTTCGTGATATTCTTCAGTAAGCTCCACAAAGCAATTTGTCTAAACATTCATTACATTTGCACATTCCATGATAAAAAAGCATTCAATCTATAATAATAAAAGAAGATGTCTGTCTGTCTCTCTGTCTGTGCATCTATACGTTCAGCCACTACTGAATGCAGAAGTACAAAATTTGACATACGGGTGCTCAGAAGCCTTCCCGGGTTGATAGTGAAAACAAAATTTAAAAATTTTAATTAGTTCCCGAGGTATTAATTAAAATGTCGACCCATGTCGATCGAAAAAGAAACATTCTATCAGCAGACGATTTCTAAGCTGTCTGGATCGGAAACAAAACACATGCGAGACAACTGTCTATGATAAAAAAGGAAATGAATGTAACCAATTAAGATATCACATGTTTCATAGAGTGGGGATAAAAATTGCAATTTTCAAACTTTTTCAAATTTTCATTCACGTTACATTTAAATTAATATTTGGCCTAAACAGCATATTATAAAGCTACTGTTCAATTTTCATGAAAATATATGAATAAATAAAAAAATGATGTATTTATTGGAAAAAGATTAAGTTTTCTTTTATACTTTGCAGTATTTTAAATTGAGATATGCCGTTGAAATTTCGTAGTATTTGGTTTTAATGCCCGATAATTCGATTGTGAATATTTTTGAAAGAGTACGATTATTAAGGAGGGCTTGAGGGAGGGGGAAAGAGGATTTTTTTTTTTTTTTTTTTTTTTAAGTTACTGCGTTTGAAATTGGTTGGTATATTTAGATTTTAAGGCAAGGTAAATCGAATGCGAATATTTTCGAGTGTAAAATTATTATTATCGGCGGGAGGGGGGAGAGCGAAGGGGCAAAGATGTAGAAAAGGAACGGGAGTTTCGGAGAAAACAACCGAATACCCAGAACACCTTTATTCTTTAATATTTTGCAGAGTTTTGAATTCTAATTTCTTCTCACATATCGTACTAAGGATTTTTAACGTTATATAGCCCGGAATTATGCAAGTTTCGGAGAAAACCAGGGATAAGTCGGATTACTGAGAGAAATTTCGGAGAATAATAATAATAATAAAAAAAAATACATTTTAATTTACATTTAATTGTTTACAAAAGATCCACCCAGAATGAAAGTTGTATGAACAGTCTTTATTATCAACTGAAAAACAATTGCTAGAGTCATTGCGAGAAAAGGAAAGTTTTTATAATATAGTGATAGAAAAATTTGCCATGAAAACACGAAGACTAGATTATATTTACAAATAAAATGCAACATGTCATTTAATAAAAATGTTTATAAATTATATGCTTGAAATAAAAATAAATAATCAACTGAAAAACAATTGCTAGAGTCATTGCGAGAAAAGAAAAGTTTTTATAATATAGTGATAGAAAAATTTGCCACGAAAACACGAAGACTAGATTATATTTACAAATAAAATGCAACATGTCATTTAATAAAAATGTTTATAAATTATATGCTTGAAATAAAAATAAATACTCTTGATTTTTTTTTTTTTTTTTTTTCAAATTCATTACAATATCTGTCATAATAAACAGAATTTCAGAATAATTTTAACATTTGGGTGGATGGGAGCGGAGGCGATTGAGAATTTGCAATGGCTACTACAAAATCTCACACTTCACCACTGATGATCTTTCAACGGAAAATTAAACTAACTCTTAACTTTGATTACAAATTTTGTGTATCAAATAACTAATTACAAAATAAGATTATTTTCATTTTTAAGCTATTTGTTATTTTAGTTTTTAATTTGAGTATAACATATTTTATTTATTATTGTTTATTACAAAATGTCGTTTAATTTAAATTTGCTAAAGCACAATCTTATTTTTAAACTAGAGACTTTTTTGATTCAGAGGTTTTCTTAAGCAAATTAATTTTCATGTACACATCATCAAATTATTGATTAATTAAAATCATCAATATAATAGATAATAAAAAATGTTTTATATGTAGAATAAGGATTACAGAAATGGGAATTATCTGAATGAGATTCCTTAAGTAAACCCATAAATATTTTTTAGAAAATCTTTAAAGATGAAGAGAATATTCTTTTTAAAGTTCTCTAATTCAAGTTTTTGTGATGGTTTAATTACAAATACAAATCTTTAGACATTAGAAAATTAAAATTTGTATTTTACTATTTATAATTATTCATTATTTGCTACTAGCTGCCTTCGGCGACCAGCTGGTTTGCGATCCTTGAAAAATCCGACTTTATAAAACTCCCGCTCGGTGGCGCCGCCATTTCAGATCTTACAACAGCTTATTGACATATAGTGAAAATAGCTTTATTGAAAAATTTTATCGCAGTAAATTCCCGCTCGGTAGCCTGCGGCGCCCTCTTCCACTTTCAATATCTGAAACAGCCTGTTCGCTTACCATGTTATGATCTTTCAAATTTCTGACTTTAGCAAAGTCCCGCTCGGTGCCGCCTTATCCCCGTTTTAGAACATACAACACCTTCCTCGCTCATTGGAATTTAAAATATTGAAAATTTAAAATATTACAGCACCATCTGGCGGTAGAAATTTCTGTAATCTACTGTTCAATTCTAAATCAACAAACCTTTCAAATGATGTATTACTTACGAAAATATTTTAATTAGTAGCTCAGGTACAAAAGAAAATCTAAACAGGAGACCTTAAAACGTGCAAATCGGGTAAAATCTCCAATTCCACTTTCGATAATATAAAAGAACTTTAAAATATCTTTCGAATGATGCATTAAAAATAATTTAATCATAATTAGAATTTGAAATATTGAAATTTTAAAATATTACAGCACCATCTGGCGGTAGAAATTCCTGTAATCTACTGTTCAATTCCAAATCAACAAAGCCTTCAAATGATGTATTACTTATGAAATTATTTTAATTAGTAGTTGAGATACAAAAGAAAACCGATTCAGGAGACCTCAAAACGTGTAAATCAGGTGAAATCTCGAAATGTAAATTAAAATGTATTTTTTTTTTTTTTTATTCTCCGAAATTTCTCTCAGTAATCCGACTTATCCCTGGTTTTCTCTGAAACTCGCATAATTCCGGGTTATATAACGTTAAAAATCCTTAGTACGATATGTGAGCAGAAATTCGAATTCGAAACTCTGCAAATATTAAAGAATAAAGGTGTTCTGGGTATTCCATTGTTTTCTCCGAAACTCCCGTTTATTAGAATAAAATTTTATTTGCAGGGTAATTCCATTTTAAATCAACAAATTTTCAAAAAAGTTGTTGCATGACAATTTTTGATTTTGATGACAATTTGCATGTGCTTTCCCCATACCTTTTTGACCACAAAAATATATTTTTTTTATTTAAAAAAAAAATTACCCTTTGATATGAAGGCTATTTTTGTCGTTGCCAACAGCAAAAATTAGATATTTTGATGCTTTGCTTTATGAACTATAACTTTTTTCCTATCAAAGCTATCAAACTCTACTATAGCTCATTGGAAAGCTTAAAAAAAGATCTTTTTCCATATGGTATCAATAAATTTGAGATTTAAAAACAAAGGTTATTTTTTCAAGGTCAAAGTTTGCGATGCAAAATTAATTTTTTGCCACTTTTGAAAATTAAAAAACCTATAAAGGGCTTGGAATAACAAGCCCTCTTTTTTTTCTTATATACATATATAAGGTTGGTTATTGTATTAAAAAGTTTGGCTTGTTACTCTGCCCCTTCACAAGATACGACCTCCCCCGAAGTTGCAAATTTTCTAAAAAATCCAATTTTCAATGCTAAAAAAATGCATGTGGGGGGCAAGGTAAATTTTTTTTTACTTGTGTGATTTTAAGTACTTCATACCATCTTTCAAACAAAAAAAAAAATTACTTTGTTATTCAAAGGCGTTTGGCAGCTATAACGGTCTGAATTTTCAAATAATCACACTAAAACCATCCAATTTTCTAATGTACTTTTTTTTGGAAACATGTCATTTATTATTATTTTTTTTTATTTGATGGACTTAGATTGACCTCACAAATAAGAATATATCATATTCCTACTTTTCCTCATTTATAGTAATCTATTTGCCAGTTAAAAGCAAGAATAGACAGATTTCAACTTGTCCAGCCTTGCTCCCACATGTATAGAACAGTTCCCTTTAGGCAAACAGTACCTACCTGTGGTAGGAACTGTGCCAATGACAAGGCTGCTTGAATATTATTGGATACAATTTGACCAATAATATAGGGTAAGACAAATGATCTGCTTGCCAATGATGTCACATGGAACTGCTTTATAACTTAGTTGTTTCTTTAACTCTGAAAGGAGTAGGTTGCTGGGAAGTGTTCTTGCTGTAAAATCTTGTAAATTTTTGTCTTTCATGTAGGTTTTTTCATTTCAAGGTCAAGAAATATACATATTTACAGAATATTTTGGTGAATAACTGTCCTTGTTGAAGGTAAAAAAAGAAATTATTTTTTAGAATTCTTAAATATAAGTTTGTTTTTCTGCATATAAAGAGTAAATGAATTATGGATAACTCTAAATGCTCCATAGGAATTTTTATGAAAGATAATTGTAACATTTTAAGTTATAGTAGGCAGTCAACTGTAGAGAGTATTTCTAAGTATAATGATGATGATAAAACTTTACTGCAATTGAGAACTGGATGTAAAACAATTGAAAGTGTTTGTACTTACCATGCAAAAAAGTTTTTAGATAAATTTTCTCACCTTTATGGAACTTCCTGCTGTGACCCATTTTCGGAACATAATAAGGTGATTACAAAATCGCTGAGAATCATAAGCAAAGATTTGTATTTGAAAAATACAAATTTGAATCTTATCCCTGGAAAATCTCTGTGCTCTAAATGTTTAAATAAAATTCAAAATCAGAGAGTTGAAACCTATAAAGATAATAATGAAGAAATGTACATACCTGAATGTGATTTAGTCGAGTCTGTAAATGTAGCATGTAGTGCCCTTGGAGTATCACCTGTGAAAGTTGCCAAGTTATCGCGCGATCGTAAATCATCTACATTAAAAAGAAAAGTTTCAGCGATAACAGAATGTGTCACAAATAAACTAAATAAATCATTTGACCTTTCAATTGTTTCACATGAAGAAAACAATAGTTCTTGCCAAAAGCACATATGTGATAATTATGAAAAATTAATAGAAGACCTTAAAGAGAGAATGAAAACTGCTGAGTGTCTGCAGGATAAAGTAAACATTTTAAGTTTGTTGCCTGTAACTTGGAGCTATGCAAAAATTCAAGCAGAATTTGGAGTCAGCCAGTATTTAATTCGAAAAACTAAAGATTTAGTTAAAACACAAGGAGTTTTACCAAAACTGGAACCTAAGAAGCCAAGCAATATTCTTGGTTCTAGTACAATAAAAGCTATAGAGGATTTTTATCGGAGAGATGCCTGTAGTCGCATGATGCCTGGAAAAAAGGACTGTATTTCTGTGAGAGGAATGAATGGGGAAAAGTCAAACCTTCAAAAAAGGCTCATTTTATGTGACTTGAAGGAACTTTACATACATTTTAAAGAAAATTATCCTGATTTGAAAGTAGGGTTATCTAAATTTGCCGATCTTAGACCAAAATTTTGTGTGTTAGCTGGAGCATCTGGTACACATTCAGTGTGCGTTTGTTTGTACCATCAAAATGTAAAACTTATGCTATCAGCGATTAAAAGTGATCATAGCTACAAAGATCTGCTGCAGATTATGGTCTGTGATACTGAAAATGAGAATTGTATGTTTTCGGAATGTACTGCATGTCCAGGTGTGGATGCCATTTTATCACTGATTTCTCCAAGTAACAGCACCCAAATTGACTTGGAAAATGATGAATTTGAGGATTTGCAAGTTTCATATAAGCAGTGGATGTCCACAGACAGATGTGAACTGACATCATGTGTGCTACCTTTACAAGAATTCTTGGTTAAGTGTTGTGAAAAACTTGAGCATCTAAAGAGCCACCATTTCATTGCCAGTAAACAAGCAGCGTTTCTAAAATCAAAGAAAGAAGATCTGGATAAGGGGAAATTTTTGATACTTGGAGATTTTTCAGAGAATTTCTCTTGTGTTGTTCAAGACGAGGTGCAGACCTATCACTGGTCAGGTGTGCAATGTACGCTTCATCCTTTTGTTGTCTACTGGGAAAAAGATGGAGAAATTCAAACTCAAAGTTTTTGCTTTGTAAGCGACTGCCTTGACCACAACACAACTACATTGTACGCCTTTCAAATGATCCTTGTTAAAAAACTGAAGGCAGATCATGCTTTAATTTCAAAATTATTCTATTTTTTAGATGGATCTGCCGCAGAGTACAAAAACAGGAAAAACTTCATTAACTTGAGCCATCATGAACAAGACTTTGGGATAAAAGCAGAGTGGCATTTTTTTGCTACATCCCACGGGAAAGGCCCTTGCGATGGGATTGGAGGAACAGTGAAGAGGCTAGTGCGAAAGGCTAGTTTGCAACGACCGGTCAGTAATCAAATCTTGAATCCATTAGATGTCTTTGAATACTGCACTGAACATATTAATAGTGTAACGTTTTTCTATGTTTCCTGTGATGATGTTAATGCAGTAGGAAAAGTTCTTGAGGAAAGATATAAAACAGCACTATCATTACCCCAAACTCGGTCTTTCCACAGCTACATTCCACTCAACAGAAATATCATTCATGCCAGACGTACATCATTTTCTTTAGATTTTACAACCTTTCATGTCATCAAAGACGAACCTATCAACCTTAGATTATCCACACCAACAACCCGACCAAAGTTGTCCGATTATGTTTGTTGCGTATATGATGGTGACTGGTGGCTAGGAGAAGTGGTGGAAATAAAGGTATTTGATGTCGAAGAAGAATACAGGATCCACTTTTTTCATCCTAAAGGACCTGGAACATCGTTTAAAAAATCAAGTCATGATAACCAAACTTGGGTTCGGTTTCAAGATATTTTGAAAATCCTGACTGCGTCAGAACTATGGTCAGCACAGGGAAGAGGTCATAATATCACACCTGTGATGAGTGAACATTTGTCAACTCTTCTCTATGAGACAATAAACCACTGAACAAAAAAGTTTTGCATGTTTTGAGAGGTAAGTTAAATTCTATATACCAAGATGTTAGAAACCTTAAATTAGCTTATCAAAGTTTAAATGTGTTCTTTGACAACTCTTCTTAGTCTTTTTAGTTGTTTTCACCATTTAAAACTAACAATTAAGTAAAAAATAACTTTTCACTAACACCTAAGATTAAGAAGTATGAAAATAATTGCGTTGTTTCAGTATAATTATTTGAAAATTTAGACCCTTATAGCTGCCAAGCGCCTTTGAATAACAAAGTAACTTTTTTTTTGTTTGAAAGATGGTAAGAAGTACTTAAAATCACACAAGTTAAAAAAAATCTACCTTGCCCCCCCACATGCATTTTTTTAGCATTGAAAATTGGATTTTTTAGAAAATTTGCAACTTTGGGGGGTCGTATCTTGTGAAGGGGGCTGAATAACAAGCCAAACTTTTTAATACAATAAGCAACCATATATATGTATATAGGAAAAAAAGAGGGCTTGTTATTCCAAGCCCTTCATAGGTTTTTTAATTTTCAAAAGTGGCAAAAAATTAATTTTGCATCACAAACTTTGACCTTGAAAAAATAACCTTTGTTTTTAAATCTCAAATTTATTGATACCATATGGAAAAAGATCTTTTTTTTAGCTTTCCAATGAGCTATAGTTGAGCTTGATAGCTTTTATAGAAAAAAAGTTATAGTTCATAACGCAAAGCATCAAAATATCCAATTTTCGCTGTTGGCAACGACAAAAATAGCCTACATATCGAAGGGTAAATTTTTTTAAAATAAAAAATATATATTTTTGTGGTCTAAAAGGTATGGGGAAAGCATGTGCAAATTGTCATGAAAATCAAAAATGGTGTTGCACACCCCATTTGTTGATTTAAAATGGAATGACTCAAGTGTGAATTCTTTTCAAAGCCGAAAACCTTCTTTCAACTGAAACTGTAGTCGCTGGTATTGTTGCAATCAATTTTGCCAGTTGAAAAACTTGTCTAAATGCACTGTTTAAATTTTCTTCTTTTAAGAATTTTATTAATTCCATGAGGAGATTTTTCTTGAAAAGTAGATGTACGATATAATGTGATTAATTTATTTTTGAATTGGCATAAATCAAAAATTTTAGGATAAATTATGCCTAAATCATTGATTAGTGAGACTGGGAAATTTTCTTTTGATAAATATGTCATGAATTTTCTTGGATTTAAAATTTCAAAAAATGTCAACTTTTGAAGGAAAAAAAAAAAAAAAATCGAGCAGTCAGAAGATTGTCTATTACTGAGAAATATAATCTTCGATATCTCTTTTGTGAATCATTCGAATCTTCATGTTCCTTGTTTTTGGGTAGGAAACCTTGATGCAGTTTTATCCCATATATTTTCAAAACCTACAATTTCACACATTTATCCTTTTCTAAAAATTTTTTGTTCAATACCTTTTTTGGCAATCTTAACAATATTTAGCATCTTTCCTGAAATCTTTTAAAAACTGATGAAAATATGAAATCTTTTACATAATTGAGACATTCTATAACAACGATATTTTGTATTTGTAAAATATTAAACAACAGTATACCAGACTCAGAAAATAAAGGTGAAAATAGATTTAATAAGAAAACTCTTTCAAATTTGTTTCGGAAATCAATATGTCTTTGTGCTACACACCTGTCCGGCCCACTCCACTTACTATCATAACTTTTCACAAATATTTGTGAAAAATTCTCTAATTGGTAGTAAAAAATTATTTATAGTACTTATTAGTCAAAAATTAAATGACCATCATTTCGCAGCAAAAGGTGGAATACTTGCTCGAATGAGACGAAAATATAGATACTCCATTCAAAGTGGAGAAAAATGTATTACACAATCTATCAGGTTGTAACATATGAAATGTCCGATTTTCATGGTCTACTTAAAGGAAGAATACATTTTTACAGAACAAACTTTATTAATCAAAATAGGAACCATTAGCTTCAATACACATTTTCCAACGAGAAACAAGTTTTTTTTAAGCTGGTATCATAAAATGTAGTCGTCCTGGAGGCAACAAATTCATTGAATGCCGTTTCAGCATTCTTTGGATTTCTGAAGCATTTCTCCTACAGGAAGTTATCGAGATGTTTGAAAAAGTGAAAATCTGTAGCTGAGAGGTCAGGTGTAGGGCTGGAGTATTTATCAATATATCCCCAAGTATCAATATTTTTTAAATATCGCAATAACGATATTAAAGATCTAGCTCTGCTGATATATCCCTCTAACGATATTTCTTTAGCGCACACTCAGCGATCGATCGAAGCGCCGATAAATAATATTCCTCACTAGCACCTATCACCAGTCACCACGCTCGGAATAAAGAGAACGCCGAATAGCTTATTCACCGTGTTTTCTAAAAAAACAAACAAACCGTTTGGCTAGCGGAAGTGACGCAACCCCTTGTGCGCGCCACAAACCTGCATCATCGCGCGCCAAGCAAAGCCCGAAAAAAAAAGAGACCTGAATAGCTTATACTAATGCAACCCCCTTTTTCCCCTCCACTCACTGACTAAAACTCCCAACCCCAAACAATCCTTCCTCTCCAATCCTCTCTTTCCATACCGCAATGTATCTACTTTCTTGAAAATATCACTGTCCAAAAACAAAAAGTCAATGATATTCATCAGGAAAATTAAACTATCACAGTATATTGACTTCCCATAGTATACTGACTTCTTAGAGTATATTGACTTCTCATTCTACATTCATGCATTTCCCTGGCTCTAAACGATAATATGAAAGAATTTATACTACCGTTAGTATAAGTTCTTTGATAATATTGCACATCATCGCTCGCGGATTGTAGGTGTAATACCACAGACAGGCGATATAAAAACAAACGAGTATGACGAATGAAAACAATATCTTTTGTTTTAGCTCATTTCCTGCTATTGGTTCATTGATATTGGTTTATTTCAAAGTATCCATATCTTCTGGCCAATAAGATGCGACATGTGTTTAACTCGCTTTGGGCTCAGTGATGCCAGATTGGGGATTTTGTCCCCATTTTGGGGATTTTTGAGGCTTTTGGACCAAATGTTTGTGGGGACTTTTGGGGGGAATTCTAAAATTTTTGGGGACAAATCTGGGGAGTTCTTCAACTCTCTGTCAATGTTGATAACGTAATGATTTATCCCTACGACTAGAGACTTTCAATATCTTTATTGGTATTTGGGGATTTTTTTTTTTAAATGCCTTCTTTTGGGGAAAAATCTGAATTTTTATCACAGAAAAATCTGCTTGATATTTTTTTTGAAAAAATTTTTATTTCCCCTTTTTAGTAGAAATCAAATTGGGGATTTTTTCGAAAAAAACCTCCTGAATTGGGGAAATTTGAAGACCTGTTTGGAGAAATAATTTTCGACCATCTGGCATCACTGTTTGGGTTGTACATCAGTCCCTTTCTCCTTTCCCATGTTATCGAATGGGATTTTCGTTGCTTCGTTTTATAAAAATATCTCATTCAAAAATGAAGTTTTTCGAATTCTGTTTTTTGAATATTACTCTTTGAACGGGTCGCCTTTTAGCTTGGTGAACAATTTTTCGAAAAAATTAATTTAAATATTTTATTTCAATAAGTAAATTATGGACTCAATAAGTAAATTATGGGTAAAGTGTGGATCTCTAAGTAAAATATTTAAATTTATTTTTTCGAAAAATTGTTCACTAAGCTAAAAGACGACCTGTTCAAAGAGTAATATTCAAAAAACAGAATTTAAGCTAAAAGACGACCTGTTCAAAGAGTAATATTCAAAAAAACATAATTCGAAAAAGTTCATTTTTTAATAAAATATTTTTATAAAACGACGCGACAAAAATCCCATTGGAAAACATGGGAAGGGAGAAAGGGTGCTATCTGACTGATGTAAAATAAAGTTTTATCTTCAGTAATTTTACAGTGACAGTTTCTTTATTAAATTATATAATATTGGATAGTTTATTACTTTTTTTATGTAGCATTTATTTTTTCTCTTTCCTTTTCTTTCTTTCTTTCTTTTTTTTTTTTTTAAGCCGTACATGTAATTGCAAAATGAGTTACTTTAAGTAACAAAATGAAACTTTAACATAATTTTCTTTAAATAATATAATTTTTATACTGACAATGTATATATATATATATATATAATGAAACAATTACGAATATATGAAACTATTACGAATGTGAATTGAACACATATACATTTAAAAAATATTGTAATGATTTGGTAAGCAGATACAAAAATAAAAATGACAAGTAACTGACATTTAGGATGCATATAAGAGTTTTAAGTAAAAAATATTACTCTCTACAACTAAAAAAGGTGTATCCAATGGCAATTCTTAACTATTTAGAATGATTTTCCTTTTTATTTAATACCTACATCTTAAGACAATTTTTATTAAGCTTTATTTTTAGTAGAATTATGAATTTTGATATACTTGGTACAAATAAAACACAGATCGCATATTAGCTGTGTTAAAATATGATTTTAAAATAATTAAAGCTTAAAATGGGAAGAATAGAGGACAAACTATACAGAGGTATACTAAAAAGCAACAGTATAAGTTATAAGAAACACAAAATATTGATTCACTTTTTATGCATTTTTTTTTTTTATGATAAAGTTATGGTAGTAATATACCAGAAAATACACGGAAAACACTTTATACTTGTATACTTTAAAATTCGTGTGCATATGTCTTTAAAAAATAACAAATTTCTATTTTTTCCTATCTTGAAAGAAATATCGCAATATATCACATAATATCGATATTAACATGGTGATATATCGCGATATTTAATTTCTGATATCGTCCAGCACTAGTCAGGTGAATATGGTGGATGGTCTAAAACTTCATAGTTTAACATGTGCAGCTTCTGACGAGTGATCATTGAAACATGCGGTCTAGCGTTATCATGGAGAAGAATAGGGCCCTTCCTATTGACCAATGCCAGCTGTTTACATGCAAGTTTCTGGTGCATTTAATCGATTTCTCTACAATATTTCTCCACTCTGATGGTTTCGCCTGGTTTTAGAAAGCTATGGTGAATTAAACCTGCTGAGGATCACCAAACAGTCACCATAACCTTCTTTTGATAGAGTTTCGGCTTTGGGAAGTGTTGTGGAGCCTTGACAGCACCGAGCCACTGTGCTGAATGTTTAAGATTGTCGTACAGAATCCATTTTTCATCACAAGTTACAGTTCGATTGGAAAAAGGATAATTTTGGTTGCAAAGAAGAAGGGCAGACGAGATTTCAAAACGTTTGCATTTCTGATTCTCATTCAAATCATGAGGACCCCATTTATCCATTTTTTTTAACTTTGCCAATCAATTTTAAATGATGTGAAATGGTTGTAGGAGATACACCTAGTTCTTCTGCATAATCTCTAACAGTATTGCCTGGATTTGTTTCAACTATTGCTCGTAAAACTTCATTGTCCACAACAGTCTCTGGTCTGTCCCAGTCTTCGTCTGTGAGACTCATCCCCAGTTTCGAACTTTGCATACCAACATCGAATGGTACGTTCATTTACAGAACCATTTCCAAATGCAGTATTAATGTTTCGGGCAGCTGCTGCAGCATTATCCTTACTTTTCCACTCATACAAAAATAGCACTCTAAAATCTTTAGAATTCATCCTACGATTAAAGCTGTAAACTTACCACCAAATCACAATATTTTTATTTGAAACACATCAGATGAAAAAGACAAGTTTTTAGCTTTAAAATGATACATAATTAACGACTGTATCAAAAAAGTTCATAAGGAACCAAAAATCTCAAAAATTTTACTGGTGAGAATCGGACATTTCATATGTTACAACCCGATATAATAATAAAAGAAGATGTCTGTCACTCTGAGAATCTATACGTTCAGCCCCTACTGAATGTAGAAGTATAAAATTTGACATGCGGGTACTCAGAAGCCTTCCCGAGAGGATAGTGAAAAAAGAAGTTAAAACTTTTAATTAGTTGTGGAGCTATTAATTAAAATGTCCACCTATGTCCAATTAAAAAGAGATCTCAATGACTGAGAATTCACCGCAATTGCTTTAAAATAGATATTTTAATGGAGTTAAAAGTAGAAAATAAATTAGAAATGTAAGTCCGATCATTATGAATTCGGTACCAAATAAAAGGGGCGATTTTTCCAAATCTAAGAGTGCAAGCGGCTTATCTATACAACAACTAAATTTTTAAAAATTAACTAAAATATGAAATTTAGGTGGCAACATCATTTCCACTGTCAGACAACTGTCTGCGATGAAAAAGGAAATGATTGTAACCAATTAAGATGTCATGTGTTTTATAGTGGGGGGAAAATTGCAATTTTCAAACTTCTTTAAATTTTCATTCATGTACACTTAAATTAATATTGGGCCTAGACATCATATTATACAGCTACAGTTCCATTTTCATGAAAATATGTGAATAAACTAAAAAATTACATTTTATTGGGAATTATATTTATCACGACTCACGTAACCTAAAGACAATGTAAGATTAAGTTTTCTTTTATATTTTGCAGTACTTTAAATTGAGATATATCCGTTGAAAGTTCATAGTACTTGGTTTTAATGCCTGATAATTCGAATGTGAATATTTTTGAAAGTATAGAATTATTAGGAAGGGCTTGAGGGGGAGGGAAAGGGAAAAAAAAAGAATTACAGCATTTGAAATTGGTATTATTAGGTTTTAAGGCAAGATAAATCACTTGCGGATATTTTCGAGTGTAAGATTATTAGGAGGGACGGAAAAAGGGGGGGGGGCAAAGGGGCAAATATGTAGAAAAGGAACGGCAGTTTCGGAGAAAACGGAAAACCCAAAACGCCTTTATTCTTTTACATTTTGCAGACTTTCGAATTCCAATTTCCTCTCACATTTCGTACTAAGGATTTTTAACATTATATAGCCCGGAATTACGCAAGTTTCGGAGAAAACCACAGATAAGTCACACACAAATCTTGTTACAAAAATGTTTATATTACCTTTGTATCTCAGCTTCTAATTAACATAATTTCAGAAGTAATATATCATTATAAAAGTTATTGGAATTGAAGAGTATATGTTGTAAATCTCTGTCGCCAGAGGGCACTTTCATATTTTAATAATACAATATCTAGAATTCTAATTATGATTAAATTACTTATAACACAATCATTTGAAATATTGCGGGCTTTTAAACTGATATAAGCAGTTAAATTCCGTACGGGAGTTTCAGAGAAAACCACAGAAAAGCCAGAACACCTTTATTACAATATCTCCAATTATAATTATGATGCAGGTTTTCGAATTATGATACTCTGCTCACATTTCATATTAAGGCTTTTTAACACTATTTAGCCCACAGTTACGCCAGTTTCAGAGAAAAAAACACGAAAAAATCCAACAATTTTTTTTTTTAAACAATGCTTATATTACCTTTGTATCGCAGTTTCTAATTAACATAATTTCATAGGTAAAAAAATATAAAAGTCATTTAAATTGAAATTGAAGAGTACTTATTGCAAATCTCTGTTGCCAAAGGGTGCTTTGACATTTTAATAATTCAATACCTCCAATTTTGATTATGAGTAAATTACTTATAGGGAGAAGATTGGGAGACCTTAGGCCCCACCGGGTTGTGGATTTACCACAATCAGAATTTTCAAAGGTCCTTTACATGGTGAGCGAACAGGTAGTTTCAAATCATGAAATGTAAAGCGGACCCTAGTCACCACAGAGCGGAAATTTGCTACAGTTAAAATTTTCAAAGCTATTTGCGGTATGAGCGAGAAAGCTGTTGCAGGACTTTGTTTAAGTCAGAATTTCAAAAGATCATAACAGTGTAAAGCTCAGTATTATTAAAATAAATTTGTAATAAATAAAGTAAAATTTGTGTAAATGTTTTCTTTACGTCACACTACCTCTTTGTGCAAATTTTCACTTACATGGAGAGGTCACGACATGGAAAATTCAGATCGGGACGAAATTGCGCAGGATTGTAGTATACTATGAGGGTAACAACATATTAAAGCAGTAGGACCCACTATCCACAAAATTTCGAGAAAAAAGCATTTCAAGTTTCAGTAATCTTTAAATACAAGTTATTTCGCCAGCGAGCAAGCGCCTCAGTGGTGTGATCTTAAAGCGCGAGTCTCCCACCCAGATGACTTGGGTTCGAGGCTACCTACGGGACTACTTTTTTTTTTTTTCCTTTAACTTTTTATGTAATCTTAACTTTTTATTTATTTTACTTTATTTTTCAGTTCAATTCAAAATTTGAAAATTTTGATAAAAAATTATTTAATTTTCTTGAGTATAAAATAACTTTTTCTATTTTTAATATTTATAACTTAAAAATACAATAAATTTCTATAACTTAAAAAATAAAGTTTAGTTTTACAAAACCCTAAATAAGAAACATAAAGAAAAACAGACAAATATTTAAATAATTAAAAAATAAGCAAGCTGTAAACAAAGCGTAAAATAGTTAGCAGGTGTACTTAAATCTTGGTTTTAGCTTCATGATTTGGTTTGAATGTGCATAAATTACGTAAACACTTCTAGCTTGTTAATAATAAAGGACAGGTGGAATTTTATTTTGTGCACAGAAGGATAAAAAAAAAAAAAAAAAAAGGAAGTCGTTATTTATCGAAAAAGAAACTATGTTCATTAACATTTAAAATCTACATTTAAAGATAACATTTCTTTACCTGTAATAATTTAATAGCATTGTAATCCTATACTATAATTTTTCAAGAAACTGTATTGATTGGAGAAGTAATTATTTAATTTGGATAGTAATTATATATGCAATTAAAATCATCACCATTTCTCTATAATTTTTTTTTATTATTTAAAAAATAAAATTAAATGTACCTAAAATAAAATAAAATATTTAGATAAATAACTAAAAACAGTTTCTTTAGTTTTACCTTATTTTACAGTTAAAATAAAACTAAAATTTATTTTTTAAGTTATATAAATTTATTGTATTTTTAAGTTATAAATATTAAAAATAGAAAAAGTTATTTTATACTCAAGAAAATTAAAAAAAATTTTATTAAGATTTTCAACTTTTGAATTGAATTGTAAAATAAAGTAAAATAAATAAAAAGTTAAGATTACACAAAAAGTTAAGATTACATAAAAAGTTAAAGAAGAAAAAAAAAAAAAATATATATAGTCCCGCAGGTAGCCTCGGACCCAAGTCATCATTGTGGGCGATTCGCGCTTTAGGATCACACCACTGAGGCTCTTGCTCGCATGCGAAATAACTTGTATTTAAAGATTACTGAAACTTTAAATGCTTTTTTCTGGAAATTTTGTGGGTAGTGGGTCCTACTGCTTTAATATGTTGTTACCCTCATAGTATATTACAATTCTGCGCAATTTCGTCCCGATCTGAATTTTCCATGTTGTGACCTCTCCTTGTTAGTTAGATACTATGATTTGGATAGCGTGATGCAAAAGATAAATCAATTTATTGAAATAAATAATTTTACTTCATAATATAAACTCAGTGAAAGTATAATTATTTGACAGTATATTTGAAAATTAAAAGCACTGTTTCAATTTTTAAATATACTTTATTAGACAAAACAAAAGTAATTTTAATGGAATCTAAAAACAAATCTTTTAAAATAACACCAAGGCACCACTGGAATTTTTATATCATTCCTTTTAAAACTATTATTTTGAATTTGAAATGCGAATTAAAAAGCATCAGTGTGTGTATTTTATATATCTGTGTGATCTTGAAGTTAAAAATACTATGTTTGCATTATAAATATAAATAAAAGAAAAAAGTAAATGATCAAATAAGAAAATCTATGTATATTTTAACTAATTGCAAAGTGTCACTTAAAATTTGATATCATTATTTTTAAGACTCATATTTCAAATTCTTATAGCCATAAAGTAGCGGCGTCACAAACTTTTAAGAGATTAAGGGTTTTTTGTACTGATACAAATATACGTGCTGCTGTGTGTGACTATACTTTCATGCTGTCCAGCAGAAATATTTGATTAATTTAAATTAATATTTAAATAAATAATAACAAGAATACGTTTAATGGGAAATATATATAACTATAAAAATATTAGTTGCCTAAAATGCGGCAGAAATAGTGCTCATAGCATATTGTTATAAGAGATTAATTCTTTGCCCCGGATCATTAGGACCGTTGCAATGAAAGCAGTTTTATAGGCAAAGTGAAAATAAAAGGGTAATTCATTCATTGACCTTCAGTAGGGTCAACCTTGGCGACAAACTTGGTGAGTAGGTGACCGAATTTGGTGATAGGGCAAACAAATTTGATGAAAAGGGGTGCTTTAGAATTCCTCAAGTTTCGAAGATCACTGACACACAGGAGCACAGATCTCGAGCTATCCATGGGATTCTCGATTGAATCATTGCAAAAAGTTATAAATAGGAGTGAGTTGATTTATGCGAGAGAGTATGTATTCACTGCGAATCAGAGTTATTCAGAGACCTATTCTGAGTGATTGCACTTTAAGGATTGAGCTCGAAGCGAATGCACATTTTTCTTGAGCTTGCGAAGATTTATGCTCTGGAGAATTTGATGTTATTTGCTTTACTCCTGTGGAACAAGTGACTTTTTCAGAATGTTCCAGAACATCCCATCTAATAGTGACTTTTGCTATATGAGTAACAGTTTCAACTGTTTCCAGAATAGTCGAACAATAAGCTTTACTATTGGATTGTTTTCGAGAATATTCGTTTTAATAATAGTTTTGTTGTGTAGATTCGAGAAGCTAAAAAAAAATATTTAATATCACTGAGGAGATCCCATACTAAAGCTGTGGCGATAATAGTCGCAAATCGAAATATATTTATTTAACTTTAAAAATATTTTTTTTTTAAAAGGTTACATCAATAAAGCTGAAGTAAGGTTTTGTTTTTATAATAATTATATTTATTTAAACATTTCAATTATTCAATTAAAAAGAAATCATTTTAATGTAGGGACTAGCGAAGCTGTCAAAGCCTGCTAGTATATATATATATATATATATATATATACTAGCAGGCTACGCCCGCTTCGCTGGCCACTATATTTAAATGAATCTCCAAAAGAATTGGATCATTATTTATTTTTCACATCACATTATAAATAAAAACTAAAATAATTACATTGGAATCGCTCTAGATCTCGCATCGGGTACTCGCTGACTACAGCAGCTCTTTCTCTGCTCGCACTGTATCGGGAGTAGGTTCCCACTGCCTGCAGAAATCTCTTTCCTGTGTATTTCAATATGGGTATTTATTGACGATAGGTGGGTCTGCCATTATTTAAGAACTACGATTTTAAAGATAACTGTATCTCAGCGTCTATTAAATATTTTAGTTTTTGAACTAAGTATTTTATTGCTCATGCTATTTACACTGTATTACAATTTGATCCCGACCAATGTAATGAAATAAAATAAAAAGTAGATTTTCTTTTAGAAGGAATTAAATACATAAAAAACAAATAATTTCCAATCAGTTTAATCCTTTCAACTATATACTACCATTATTTCCTGACAAATACTATAATCAGAAAAAAAAAACTTTTAAAGAAATTAAATTAACAAATGAAAAATAATTGTTGTTATACTATAAAAATTATACATAAACATAACTGTTATAAATACGTTTTTAAATTTTAAATTTAATATATTTAATTTTTTCTACTGCATTACCATTTTATTTTCAATAAATATAATAAATTAAAAAGAGAAAAAAGATTCGCCCTCAAATAAATGTATTAAATAAAAAATAAATTGCATAATATAGCCGTTGCTAAGATACGCAGACGATTACAATTGAAGAATAAATTCATGAAAAATGAAACATAAAAGCCAATGTTTAAAATCGAAAAAACATTAATTTAAAAAATTCAAATTCGAAAAAATCTCGATGAGGTGCACACCTGTAGGGTCCCGGGTACCTATATGCCAAATTTGGAAGCTCTGCGATCAGTAGTGTGTTAGTATTTTTCATGTTTAGATAAATGTATTTATTTTCCTGTTGGAAAAAAAAATAAACTCGTATTTTATTTATATTTTTTATTTGGCAACAATTAAATTATAAATTAAATTTAAATGGCTAATTTTTTGCTATTATTAGCTTATTATTTTCATATTTTTATTAATTAAAAGAAAACTAAACAGAAATTCGAAATTCTGACTTCGATGTGCGCAATGATCCTTCGGGGGGCACCTTTGTGTTAAATCTCGTGACAGTCCGAGCTACCGTTTTCGAGAACAGTGAAATATACATACAAATATTGCTCACTTAATAGTATAAGATATATATGCATGTGTGTGTGTGAGAGAGAGAGAGATGGGGAAATTTACATTTCATTCGACTTGAGTGTGGTTTAATTTTTAACATTAATCTAAGAGCATTTCATTTTAAAATCTGTATACTATACTAATAATAAAATACATGTTTGTTTGTCCATGATATTTAGTTAGGTTAACTATATATATATGTATATAAATGACTTTTTTTTTTTTTTTTTAAGATTTTATTTTGAAAATGAAAAATTATAAGTAGTCTAATATTTAATCACCTGTACACATTGCAGGCGCCCAGGTTTAGAAAATGTTGATTGATGCACAATTGTTCTTATGTTTTCTGAAAAAAATAAATATATTTCACAGATATGTCTCCATGACAACTAAAAGCATATTATAAATTATCTCTAAAAGAGAACTTTGTTAAAACACGTGTCATTGATATTTAGATTAAAACATTAAAAACACGTTCACTAAAATTATATTTTATTTAAAAATACTAATGGAATGGGCACAATTTTAAAAATGTTTTTAAATAAAATATAATTTTAGTAAACGTATTTTTAAAGTGGTTTTAATCCAGGGCCCGAAATTTCAATTCAGATTACACTCGCTGAAACAAGTTTTACTTGCCATAAAATAGGGTTGCCATTTTTCTTCTTTTTTATGCATTTTTTTTTTTTTTTTTTTTTTTTTTTCCCTAACTATTTGGAAGACTTGAAATAATTTATATCCATGAAGTTAAAATTAAAATTTTAATAAAATATACAACCTTTTATTACTCCATGTTTAATTGCTGGACCGGTTTCTTCTGGGGCGCCCCAGCTTGTTCACCAGCATCACATTGTGCGAAGTCGCTCGAAACTGATGTTTCCTGTTTCTTCCCTCCTATATATACTCTTCGCCATTGGCGGTTGAGGACAGCCCCATCGTTGCCATTGCAGCAATTGGAATTTGTTAAAATTTCTACGGATTCTCTTACTGTAGCGTAACTGTGGTTGTGGTAGTTGGCCAACTTTTTTACCTGATCAAATTTTATGTCTATCTCTTCTTTCTTATTTACCTGGGTTAACGCGGTTGTTATTTTACCTGTCATTATATCATGGCTATGCTCTTTAATTCTTGTTTTTATTTTTATTTTTGTTTTACCTATATAACACATTTCGTTTTTTTGTTTATTGGTATATGGAATTTTATAAATTCCTGCAGTCTCTAAAGGATTTAATTTATCTTTATCGTTTCTGATTAGTTGGAAAATGTTGGGGTTAGGCTTGACAGGTATGTTTATATTATGTTTTGTTGCTACTTTTTTAATTTTATTGGAGATTGCGCGATCACAAGGAATTGAAGTTGTGTATTTTAGTTTAGGTTTTTGAAAGTTATTGATCTGATTTAAATTTTTTAATCTTTTTTTAAATAAGTTATCTATTAATTTATTTGAGTAACCTGCCTTTTGTGTAAATTGCTTAATATTTTTTATTTCGTTTTTTAAAATTTTAGAGTCTTTACAAACTATTATTGCGCGATTTATGTGGGCCTGTATTGCATTTATTTTATATCTAAAGGGGGTTTTACTATTTTTATGGATAATTTCATTACTACAATTAGGTTTTCTGTAAACTTGGGTGGTTATTTTATTAATATAGCGGTTGATGGTAACATCTAAAAAGTTTAATTGACTATTATTTTCTTCTTCAAGGGTAAATTTTATATCTGGATCTATTTGATTTAGGGAGTTTAAAACTTTTGTGGGGTCAGTTTTTTGGTCTATTATAGCAAAAACATCATCAACATACCGAAACCAATAAAAAATTTTTTCTTTAAGTTTTTTATCTAAATTATTTTCTATTATACGTAATTTATATTCAGCAAGGAAACCCGAAATGGGAGATCCCATTGGGACTCCCTTGACCTGTTTATAATAATTTTTATTGAACATAAAATAGTTTTCATTTAACAAAAAATTAGTAGCTATATTTAAGGTTTGGGCTATTGCAGGGTTTGTATATTTTTCATTTATTTTTTCATTTATTAATTCAGCAATATTTTTAATGTTTATTGAAGGATAAAGATTAACGACATCAAAACTAACAAATTTAAAATTTTCCTGTATTTCTATTTCATAAATTTTTTGGATAAATTCTTCAGTGGAAATTAGGCTATGTGGTGAGGGAGGAAGTAAATTTTTATAGATTTCAGCCATATATTTTTCTAAAGAATAGGTTGGTCCTTCACTTTTGCTAACAACTGGTCTTATTTTGGGGGGGGGGTTCTTGTGATCCTTGTATCTGCCAAAAATTCTTGGTGTATTCGAAGCAAAATTATGGTAAGTAGGGGGTTTTCCATCAGGCCAGGTACCTTCTTTAATTATTTTTTGTGTTTTTTCAGTTATTTTGTTTATGGGATCTTTTTTTATTCTTTCAGCGCCTATTTCTTTTATGGTTTCTTCCATTTTATTTGTGTAATCCTGTTTATTCAAAATTGCAATTTTTCTAGTTTTATCTGTTAACATGCAAGTAATATTTTCATTTTTCTTTAATTCATTAAGGGCCTTTAGATCGTCTTGATTTATTTTATTATTTTTATTTTTAATGGTTTTATTAATTTCTTGTATAGCAGTGTTTCTTATATCAATTTGTGCTTCCTCTGGAACCTTTTTTATTGAAGATTCTAATTTAGCGATACTATCTTAAATTTTAATTGGTTGTTCCAAAATCAGGGCTGCCAACCTCTGGGAGTGCTAAAGTGTAGTTAAAAAGCAAAAAAAGTGTAGTTTTAAGCTACAAAGTGTAGTCGCTAAAAAATTAGAAAATACTTAAAATATAAATAAGCATAAAATCTTTTGTTTACATTATGACTTACTTTCTGAAATTTATTGATTTTTAATAATCAAACATTAAAAAATAATAGAAATTTTATCCAAATTTACTTTTTATATTAACATGGATACATGAAAATACACTAATTCTAATATAATACACTAATATGCAGGGTTGCCAACTTTTCAAAAACAGTTTGAGGAGTATTCAGAGAAATTTTGAGGAGCATTTCGGCTACTTTGAGGAGCAATTTTAAAAATTAAAAAAGAAAAAGAAAGAAAGAAACTACTAACAAAAATAAATTAGCAATAATCATATGAAATTAAGTAAAGAAAAAAAAAAAAGGTAAGATGTAGGTATGCATCAAATTTTTAGTTATTCAGTATACTGAATATTCATTATTCAGTAATAATCAAACATTTAGTGCATGCCTATTCAAAAGAAACTTGTTTAATTACAAGAACAAGACAATTGATGTGAAAATAATTTCAATGCTATACTTCAAACAGATACAAAAATTGGATTTTTTTAAACAAAATCTTAAATTTTTGGAGTAACAAAAGTCAAAATAATGAACAATTTTAATAGTTTAGATATTAGAAAATGTAATAAAACTGAATCTACAATAAAATAATCATTGTTATTAAGGATGGAAAAGGATTGAAATTGTACAACATTAAATTCAATTTCAGTGCAAACTGACAGCCATCAACTTTTCTGAAACTTTTTTTCCCCCTTGAAATTATTGCTAAATATACCTAAAAAATCGAGTTTCCGTAGAGGGGGGGGGGGGGGGGTAGAATTACGTTTTTATCATTAATTAAATAAATATGCTATTCTTCTCGTATTTGACAGAATTCGCAATATTTTTACGACCGATCGCCGAAATTCGTAATTATCTCACTGCAAATTTACAAAATCTACGTTTAATAGCAAATAATTGCTAATATATACTATAATTTTGCTCTAATTGATAAAATTCACTCTTCTTTAAAGGTAAATCCTAAAATACGCGATTATTATGCGGCCGATTGCCGAAACACGCTATTATTTAGCTACTAATTTGTGCAAAATACGTTCATCTGAAAGCTGAATCTTAAATACTCAACTATTTTGCCACTAATCAGTGAAATTTGCATTTTTTTTTTTAAAAGTGTAATCTCGGAAATCGGGAATAATTTTGAAGTAGTTTTCGCTAATACGGGATCGCTTACCCATTAATAATCAAAAATTTACGTTTTATATGCTATCATTTGGCTGCTAGCCAATAAAGGTTTTTTTTTTTTTTTTTTTTCCCCAGTTGATTTCAGTAAATCGCGATATTTTTGTAGCCGATGACGGAAATACGCAATCATTCCGCCGCTAATTAACAAAATTTATGTTTAATCGCTGAAAAAGGCTTTATTTTGATGCTAATCGATGAATTTCTTGATTTTTTCAAACATGATTTACATTATAAGTATAATTTTGTGGCTTTTTATAGAAATACGGAATTATTTTACAGCTAATTTTCAAAATTACGTAATCGTAAACTAATTGCTAAAATAGATGTTATTTTTCTAAAAATGTCTAATTATTTAGTCATAAATCAGCTTTTTTTTTTTTATTACTGAAATGTCATTTTTTGCGGCTGATTTATAAAATACGCAATTTTCTTGTGCTATTTTTGTGATGAATCCATTTTAAATCCGGCGATTTTTGTGAAAGTCCCATTTTCAGATTTAAAATTTTTTTAGAATCACCCAATAAAAACTAAGTTATCGCGTATTCAGTTATCCTAAGAAAAAGCACAGAAAATATTCTTTTTCTTTCTCCAACGGTAGATACTTCGTACGATAAAGTTCGAAATTTTCCATGATTTTCTCAGAAACTTGTATATTAAAACACTTAAGAAAGTTTCCTATTACAGAGGACAATTCCTCCGTTAAAGTCCGACTTTATACTGTTTTCTCCAAAACTCGCGTGATTACGGCTTCAGACACTTTAGAAAGTCTCCCACGGAAGATAGCTCTTCCTGGTCTTAGTTTCCTTGCGTTGTCAATCGTACTTAAAGTTCAGTAACTTTGAATCCATTATTTTTATCGATAAATAATTAAAATAAACATTTTTTTCGTTAGAAAGTATTATTTTTTAGCGACTTATTAAGCATTAAGTTAACTGAAACATTGATAGAGTTTAAATGAAAATCAAAATACAGCATAATCATAGCCATGAAGATAATCATAGCAATCGGTTTCTTTCTCCCCCCCCCCCCCTTTCAGCTTGCGGTGTCTGTGCTTGCGGTTTTAATTAAGCACACTCTCAGCTAATGTAAACAAATATGTGTTCCCGTTCTGAGTCAGCAATATTTCGATTACGCAATGCCTAGCACTAGAATGTTTTTTTTTTTCTTTACTATTTATTTATGAGTATTTACGATGAAGCATGTGGTTCTTCAACTAGATTGTAAAAGTTAGTTTTGTTATTTTTATATTTTCAAGAAGCACTTTCATAGATAAAAAATAAAATTCAAAGAATAATGTTTTATGCGGCAACTGTTGGAAATGCAAAATTAAAAGTTGATAAGGATTGGATTGGGATTTCTGTCTAGATGTGTGCAAGGAAAAAAAAAAAAAAAAGAAAAAGAAAGAAAGAAAAAAGATAGTAGTTTATTTTATTTTTTTTTTTCAGTGTCTGCCACTATTTAGTTTTATATTATACTTTTTTAATCCGTGGTGAAATCGGAGTTCGCTCGTTGTAAACAAGATGACGATGGGGAAAGGAAAAGCGTAGCTTTAAGTATACGATGCGTAGAGTGTAGTAGAAGCAGGCTAAAGCGTAGTTACTACGCCAATTGCGTAGTTGTTGGCAGCCCTGCAAAATATATTTTTGACCCATTTTTAATAGGCTATCTTGATGACTATTAATTTTAATATCTGAATTATTAATGTATGGATAATAATTTTGAACAGGGGGCCTGATATTATTTTTCTTTATCCAATTTTGTAGCTTTTGATTTTGTCTTTTGATAATCGTGTTTCTTTCCATCGTATTATAAATATTGATTTTATTTGAAAGGATAGTCCATTCTTCTTTGTTACAACATTCTTTTAAATTTCTGTATAATTCATCATATATATCTTTACATTTAAACATATGTGCTTTTCTATAACGAATAATTTTATTAAGCAATTTTCTTTCGAATTTTTTAACATCGTTCAAGTAGTTATTTAATAGCGTTTTATTTCTTATTTTCATGAAATTTGGTGTTATCTTAAAATATTTGCAATCATTCAAAAATTGGACATTTCGTTCTGCATTTATTAATTTTTTACTGGCCCTTTTTACTTTATTAAAAATATTGTATAAGTCCATATCTTAAAAAAAAAAAAAAAAAAAAAAAAAAAAAAAAAATTTAATTAAACATTCCTACTAAACAGGAATAGTAATTTGGGTAAAAACGATTTAAACTAAAACCACCCCCCAATAAATACCGGAAAGGATTTAATTTATTATTTTATCATTTATAATAAAAATTCCTACTAAACAGGAAAGAAAAATTTAATTCTTGTATACCACACCACAGCCACAAAATAAAAACGGAAAGAAAAACAAAGGGAAAACTTCTACTAAACAGAAGTTAAACTACTTAAGCCTAAATTCAAATATACAAAATTCAAACCTTTACAATGTTACATTTTGACAATATTAAACAAACAATTACGAAAGAATTTTGTATATTTGAATTTAGGCTTAAGTAGTTTAACTTCTGTTTAGTAGAAGTTTTCCCTTTGTTTTTCTTTCCGTTTTTATTTTGTGGCTGTGGTGTGGTATACAAGAATTAAATTTTTCTTTCCTGTTTAGTAGGAATTTTTATTATAAATGATAAAATAATAAATTAAATCCTTTCCGGTATTTATTGGGGGTGGTTTTAGTTTAAATCGTTTTTACCCAAATTACTATTCCTGTTTAGTAGGAATGTTTAATTAAATAGTTTTTTTTTTTTTTTTTTTTTTTAAGATATGGACTTATACAATATTTTTAATAAAGTAAAAAGGGCCAGTAAAAAATTAATAAATGCAGAACGAAATGTCCAATTTTTGAATGATTGCAAATATTTTAAGATAACACCAAATTTCATGAAAATAAGAAATAAAACGCTATTAAATAACTATTTGAACGATGTTAAAAAATTCGAAAGAAAATTGCTTAATAAAATTATTCGTTATAGAAAAGCACATATGTTTAAATGTAAAGATATATATGATGAATTATACAGAAATTTAAAAGAATGTTGTAACAAAGAAGAATGGACTATCCTTTCAAATAAAATCAATATTTATAATACGATGGAAAGAAACACGATTATCAAAAGACAAAATCAAAAGCTACAAAATTGGATAAAGAAAAATAATATCAGGCCCCCTGTTCAAAATTATTATCCATACATTAATAATTCAGATATTAAAATTAATAGTCATCAAGATAGCCTATTAAAAATGGGTCAAAAATATATTTTGGAACAACCAATTAAAATTAAAGATAGTATCGCTAAATTAGAATCTGCAATAAAAAAGGTTCCAGAGGAAGCACAAATTGATATAAGAAACACTGCTATACAAGAAATTAATAAAACCATTAAAAATAAAAATAATAAAATAAATCAAGAAGATCTAAAGGCCCTTAATGAATTAAAGAAAAATGAAAATATTACTTGCATGTTAACAGATAAAACTAGAAAAATTGCAATTTTGAATAAACAGGATTACACAAATAAAATGGAAGAAACCATAAAAGAAATAGGCGCTGAAAGAATAAAAAAAGATCCCATAAACAAAATAACTGAAAAAACACAAAAAATAATTAAAGAAGGTACCTGGCCTGATGGAAAACCCCCTACTTACCATAATTTTGCTTCGAATACACCAAGAATTTTTGGCAGATACAAGGATCACAAGAACCCCCCCAAAATAAGACCAGTTGTTAGCAAAAGTGAAGGACCAACCTATTCTTTAGAAAAATATATGGCTGAAATCTATAAAAATTTACTTCCCCTCTCACCACATAGCCTAATTTCCACTGAAGAATTTATCCAAAAAATTTATGAAATAGAAATACAGGAAAATTTTAAATTTGTTAGTTTTGATGTCGTTAATCTTTATCCTTCAATAAACATTAAAAATATTGCTGAATTAATAAATGAAAAAATAAATGAAAAATATACAAACCCTGCAATAGCCCAAACCTTAAATATAGCTACTAATTTTTTGTTAAATGAAAACTATTTTATGTTCAATAAAAATTATTATAAACAGGTCAAGGGAGTCCCAATGGGATCTCCCATTTCGGGTTTCCTTGCTGAATATAAATTACGTATAATAGAAAATAATTTAGATAAAAGACTTAAAGAAAATTTTTTTTATTGGTTTCGGTATGTTGATGATGTTTTTGCTATAATAGACCAAAAAACTGACCCCACAAAAGTTTTAAACTCCCTAAATCAAATAGATCCAGATATAAAATTTACCCTTGAAGAAGAAAATAATAGTCAATTAAACTTTTTAGATGTTACCATCAACCGCTATATTAATAAAATAACCACCCAAGTTTACAGAAAACCTAATTGTAGTAATGAAATTATCCATAAAAATAGTAAAACCCCCTTTAGATATAAAATAAATGCAATACAGGCCCACATAAATCGCGCAATAATAGTTTGTAAAGACTCTAAAATTTTAAAAAACGAAATAAAAAATATTAAGCAATTTACACAAAAGGCAGGTTACTCAAATAAATTAATAGATAACTTATTTAAAAAAAGATTAAAAAATTTAAATCAGATCAATAACTTTCAAAAACCTAAACTAAAATACACAACTTCAATTCCTTATGATCGCGCAATCTCCAATAAAATTAAAAAAGTAGCAACAAAACATAATATAAACATACCTGTCAAGCCTAACCCCAACATTTTCCAACTAATCAGAAACGATAAAGATAAATTAAATCCTTTAGAGACTGCGGGAATTTATAAAATTCCATATACCAATAAACAAAAAAACGAAATGTGTTATATAGGTAAAACAAAAAGAAAAATAAAAACAA
This sequence comes from Salticus scenicus, assembly GCA_963930645.1. Classification (NCBI taxonomy): domain Eukaryota; kingdom Metazoa; phylum Arthropoda; class Arachnida; order Araneae; family Salticidae; genus Salticus; species Salticus scenicus. The sequence goes on along the minus strand of OZ005653.1, from coordinate 179,057,746 downwards.
GAATTAAAGAGCATAGCCATGATATAATGACAGGTAAAATAACAACCGCGTTAACCCAGGTAAATAAGAAAGAAGAGATAGACATAAAATTTGATCAGGTAAAAAAGTTGGCCAACTACCACAACCACAGTTACGCTACAGTAAGAGAATCCGTAGAAATTTTAACAAATTCCAATTGCTGCAATGGCAACGATGGGGCTGTCCTCAACCGCCAATGGCGAAGAGTATATATAGGAGGGAAGAAACAGGAAACATCAGTTTCGAGCGACTTCGCACAATGTGATGCTGGTGAACAAGCTGGGGCGCCCCAGAAGAAACCGGTCCAGCAATTAAACATGGAGTAATAAAAGGTTGTATATTTTATTAAAATTTTTATTTGGAAGACTGTTACAAGTATGCCTAAAATTACGTATATTAAAAGTGTGTCGTATATCATCCTGCCTCATAATCATCTCTAGCAAAAATCCTTATAATGTATTGTATTTGAGATTTAAAAAATATTAAAATATCTAATAACATAAATGCAAAGAAGCATTAAAGAAGAAAAAAAGACTCTTTGTCAAACAATATCCTGTGAAAATCTTTTTATTCCGAAAGATTAAACTTCCTTATTTACCTATTTATTTATTTAACTTTTTACATCAGAAATGTCTTTTTCGTCCATTTTATTTTTGTAATCAGACGGAATGTCGATGTGTATAGCTTGTTCATTATTGTCATTTCAGAATAACTTTTTCGATAAAATCGTTGCTTACAAATCATTACAAGTGCAAATCATTGGCGTTTCAGTAAAAAATTGGAAAATATGAACTGTTTCTTTTATCATTATTTAACAAAATAAACATAGGCAGTATCTTTAAAAGGGTTCGGGATCATGACAATATCGCATAGGCAAACTCTCGCATAGTATCTCTCCTCCGGGATAATGGGCTACGGGCAAAGAGGATGCTCGTCTATTCTCACTCTGCTTGGAGAAATAATATTATGGGAGAAACGGAACAACCGAAAAGATCAAAACTTTTATGTATGCACTACGCATTTTTTCTTTCCCAGGCTGGGGCGATCTCGGGCCGCACATACACAGACTCGGCTCTCCGAGAATCTAAAAAGGAGATGTTAAATATGAGGTTAAAAGATGGCAAGATTCTGCCATATTTAAATCTATGGTGGAAAAAAATGTTTTCTGTCACCGTATCGTGTAAGAATTCTATCTGTCAGTAGACCGAATTATTACTCGCCACAGTAAAAATTCCACTCGCCAATGGCAAGCTGGCGAGCAGAAATTTCGCACCCTGTTTTAATCTATATGAAAACATATTGGAATCACTGTAGTATCTTGGGGTTTGTTTCACACCTGTTTCTCCCACAGACAGTAAAAAGGATTTTTCACTGTTTCAGTGCATACAGAAAATAGGGAGAGGGGAGGGCCGAGGAATATTAACCGATATTTTCTTAAGCAGTATTGTAAGGGAATATAAAGGAAGAAAAACGCTTTTCCAATTCTGTGTGACAGATAACTATTCTTAATAAGGGATTGTTTCCATTTTATCTAAGTCTCCCGAAATTTTACTGAAAATAAAATATAACGCTATAAAACTGCAACTGATATAACTTATCCTGAAAATTCTACAATGCACTTTTATAATGTAAGTCGTGCTTACAGACCCCACATCTGTATTTATATCTAAACTAATAAACTTTAATGTTAAATAAATTCACATGTACTACAAACTTTAATCTGGAAATAGTTAAAATTACTTCAAAACACTGCATTGTTAACATGTCATCGAATATAATAAAAGATAAAAATGAACATTGCATAAATGGCTGTACAGAATTAACAAGACAGAAATCACATATCACTGCTTCAGGGGTCCATACACATGACTATTAATCAACAGGTTTTTCTTTTATTTTGTAGCACTTTATTTATTTTTTGCACTAAGATATAGAATGTTTAGTAAAAACCTTAGATAAATAATGAACAAGATGGTGTGTTTCAATACTAAAATGCCAGCACTTGTTATTAAGTAATTATGTTTCCAAGTTCTTTGAAGTAGGGTATTCATCCTTGGTGCATTTATCGCTGTTTGGCTTTTCTTTTTTTTCCTTTATACAATGCATTTTATTTTATTCATCAATTTTATTATTATTTTCTCAGAACGGGGTGACAATACATAGATATATAATTAATCTATGCAATACAAGCTCAAGCAGAAATGAGATTAAAGCAGAGGGCCTGGGCCGTAAATCAAATTGTGATTGTCAACAGAAACAGGAGACAAAGACGATTAAAAAGTGTTGCCAATATATCGCCATCCAATCATGTTGGAACATTGCTATAACCCTATACCCAACATTCCTTAATTTTTTAACTGAAACCAAAACACGTATGCTCCATCTTCTTCATTATTCATCTAAGGTAAAAACACCGAATATATCAAAATTAAATGACATATTTACCCGCTCAAGTTTAGCAAATTAAATCCCAAGATCATTATTTAGGTTCTTTGCATCTTATTTTATTATTAAACTCTAACATTTAGGGGGTGCTTGGATTAAGCATCGATTTCGTGCAAATTTTGCATTTGAAAACTCTACATTTGAATGTCAATCAATAGGGCTGTATGATATATTGATATATCACCAAATATCAACATTTGTCACAAATCATGATAATCGATATTGAACCACCACATGTCACGATATATCGGCTATGTATAGACAATATAATTTCTTCTTTTCATCTTTTACCTAACAATAAGGATGAATAAAAATAGAAATTGCATGCATGAAAGATGAAAAGAAGTTTTATATACATAGATTTTATGGGGAGGGGAACAGTTTATTTTTATTTTTTCAAGGGGAGTGGAGGGGTTGTTGTTACTGTTTTTATCCAATTTTTGTAAATTTGGATGTTTTATGAAAAAATTAAAAATGACAGAAAATTACTAATGTTCTAAAAAAGTAGAATTAACTTCTTATTAATTTATGTCCCACATTTTCAGTTTATAAATGCTAAAAAAAAAAAAAAGGGGGGGGGGAGAAACAATAATATTCTTGATGTCCATTTATCAGAATATCATTAGATATTTTGCCAAGAATGGCGACAGCGCCATCTATATTATTTTAAAAGATAGGGAAGATGGCTCAATATCGATATTTAATATATTCGTAAGAGTTTGAATTTAGCGCTACATTCTCCCCCTCTGTTCCCGAGCCTACATCCCGAAGCAGGAACAGCACTTAAAACTTTCCTCGGATACCACAGGAGATTGAACTTTTGTAACTATAACATTTTAACATGACGATGAATGTCGATGCGCAGTAGATACCTAAATTTTAATTTAATCAGGGTTGACTATTTCAAAGGTACTATAATACTGAAAATATGTAATAAAAGGATCATTTTTATAAAACAAAATCTTGTGAAGGGACTCATTTTATAAATTTGAATTTTGTGAAGGGTCCCTTTCTATGGATTTAAATTTTGTGAAGGGTTCTTTTTATGAATTTGAATTTTGTGAAGGGTCCCTTTTTACTATGTGGAATTTTGTGAAGGGTCCCTTTTTACTATGTGGAATTTTGTGAAGGGGCCGCAAAATGGACCCAAATTTTGCATGTATCGACTCCTGTTCGTAGAATATTGCTGTAGAGCAGCTAGAGGTCTGCACGGGCTGGAATTTCGAGGCCCGGGCCCGGCCCGTTATGAAGTTGAAAAATGCAGCCCGGGCCCGGCCCGTTTACTTTTTAATAGTTTATGGCCCGGCCAAATTCAAAAATATGTAAAATAACAAAAGAAAAAAAAAGAATGCTTTTTTATGAAAAAGATTTTTAATATGTGTTTTGCAGAGGTTTTATATAACCAAACAATAGTACGTTCTTAAACAAAACTGCTGAAATTTTACAAAACAATTACAGTCAACTACCACTAATCCGCAGACTAGGACTGGGCTTTATATCTATGTAAAATAAAATATCGATTTAACGCTAATATCATTTATTCAATTTAAATATTTCATCTTCCGTAAAATATCGATGCAGAAACATAAAAAAACAGGAACCTCTGATGAGAGGCTAAACCGATTCAGTAATGCTGGAATAATGCCAGATGTATATATTCATTCAGTCGGATACCGGTTTTGATTAAAACAACGCAGTCATAAACAGCTAAATCATGAAAATCTTTATTCAATCAAACCGCAAATAATCAAGTGAGTAATATTCAGCCGTTTTGATTTAGTGTTGTGCAAGCGTACTGGGAAGAGAATATCGGTTTAAGATCCGACCTGAGGAAGCACATTCTTTCGAATGGATTACGGTTTTAGGAACGCATGCGTAGTAACGAAATGAAAACCGAGAAGAGAAACGAGATCTATTAATTCATTCCTTCATTCAAAATTCGTTTGATGGATTACTGGTGATTTATTTTATCAATATTAGTATTTTCTTCGGCTGTTTTTATTATAGTTCCTGTTCCTATAATTAAAAAATAAGATACTCCAGTTTCTGTTTATTAGATAAGTTAATAATTAACTATTCTTTATAAATATTTTCTGTGATTAATAATATTCTTTCATTAAATTTATTAATATCAGTAAAGAATATGACATTGTCATATTGTCAAAAATAAATTAATTCAAACAACAGCGTCATCTTAAATATGATTATTCTAACATTTAATTATCTGATTTTTATTTATTTCAAAATCAATTACTTAACAGTGTTATAGTATGGGTATTTAAAAATAATTTTAAATACAGTAAAAGTTGATGATTTTTTTTTTTTCTTCTAGTGCATCAAACTGTTTTTCTTTCTATTACTAATTTTAAAGAAAATCTCGTGCATTTTGAAAGAATTTGTATTTTAGAAAATTTTAATTAAGATTTATATTTATTAGAAGATTCCAAACATTATAGAAATTTAATATCTTGTGTGAAGCCATTTTGTAATTCGTTTGCATGTAAGTGGGGAATGTAAATATTTTAAGGCATTAAAAAGTAATAAGAAATAATAAAATTCTGAATTTATCAATTAGTTGAAAATTAAATAAATAAATTGGGGTGCTTCATATGTTCTAAAGGTTATTCACGAAATGTCACGTCACGAGTCAATGGGAAATATTTCTGTGATAAAAATAATAATTTTGAGGAAAAATTTAATTTTGTCAAACTAATATCATTTTTTTTATGGTCCGTTGTTGATTTTCGCGTTCTTCTGTAGGTATTCATTACAAGAAAGTACTTGTAAAAATTTTTATCTTCTGGTTTTCAACGAATTTACATGTTTCGAGAAGTCTAAAGAACGTTTTGACCATTTTTAGAAATTATCCATCTGCTTGAGTGTGAGAAAATAAATTTCAGACGACTTGAGCGCGAAAAATAATGCACAGAATTTCCTGAAAAGTTTTACATATTATTACCTTGATATAAATTAGCACTTATTCACATCAGTATACAAATGGCACTGTCGTCCTATTTTAGAACATAAGGATATAATAAATACTTTCCAGTATATGATAAATTTTTCTATAAATGTACGAAATAAAGGTAAGCAATATTGTGAAACTAAAAAACAATTTTCTGTAATAGTAATAGTCAACTAGGATAAAATTCTTGAATATGTGAGAATATGACTCGAGAAGGATTTATTTAACAAAGCAGTATAAAGAGATATATATATTTTGCTTTTTTAAATCCATATGGTTCCTGTTCTGGTCGTGGCAGGCTGGGTGAGTGTTGCCGGCGTGAAACTAGTTTAACCCCACAGGCAAGTCACAAGTCTTACCGCCTGCCTCCTTTTTCCAATCTTGCGTTTCTTGGGTTGTTTTTTCATTAATTTTGATGTTTATGGTTTTAAGTTAAGATTTGTTGTGTTACTTTATTGATTCGTTTGTTTTGCAGGCTGTTAATTAATAGATCTGGTTTCTTTACATTAGTGTATTTCATCCACTGATAATTTTTTTTTTTAATCTTATTGGTTATTGGTGTTTCAGTGATCTTGTATCTGTTGCTTGGCTTCTACTATGCTTAATAGATCATCTTTATTATATATATATATAGGCATTATTGCTATCACTCAAATACTTTTACTGCCGACTGTATATGGAGTAAGATTACAAGCAATAGCATAAAATGGTTAAACCTCTTTTTTAAGTTTTCTACTTCTTGCGATTGAATTTAAGTTGTGCCAAAACTTGGAGTTACCAAACTAAGATTAAATTAAAGAGTGTGGTCGAAAACATAGGATAAAGGGCAAATTTTGTGCAACAATTCACCCATAGGCCAAGATAAAACCTTAGAAAATTTAATCCCTTTTTATCAAAATGATCAAAACTTAATTAGTGGGCAAAAAAGCATGGTACAGTGCCAGACTGTTTGATTTAAGACAAGAAGGTTTTCAGTTCAATCCCTGTCTCGGTCGATTTTTTTTTTTTTTAGTCCTTGCGTGTAGGGACTAATCCCTACAGTTGGTAACGCTACATTAAATCGATATATCCTTATATCGGTATTTAAGATGAACGATATATCGATTTAAGAAATGTCAACATCGCCCAACACTACTGCAGATCTATAATCTGCAAATCTCTCTAATCCGCAATTGATTTTTGAATGTAAACAAAGAAATTTACAGCTGATATTTCGAAACAATTAGCAACTTTTCTCACATTTTTTACTTTTTTAAAATCAAATTTTTAGCTTAATCCTTGCTTTCAAACACAATTGGGCAAAAAACAGTAAGATTCTTGTATTTAATATCTTGCAATTCATACAGACTAGTATTAAGTCAAGTAAACAACTGTCAGAAAAGAATATAAAAACTTAAACTACTATTAGATTAATATTTAACAAAATTAAAAATAATCGGTTATGAAAATATTACTTCTGTACTTAAAAAAACATTTTTCTTTGTATTTTTTAAGTAAAGCGTATGTTAGCATTTTATTGGTACGTATTATTTGAATATGCTTAAATTATTCACTATCATATATATAAATATGGTTGATTAATTTTATTAATATTGAAGAAATATTTTATTCTAATATTTATTAGACATCGTCTTTCCATTTTGATGTTTATTTATGAATTAATAATAATAACTGACCTTGTTTTAAATTTTCTTTTGCAGATGCAAAAGAAAATTTAAAACAAAGACAATGACCTCTAATCTGCAAATTCCTATAATCCGCACAACCTCTGGACAAAACTTTTGCGGATTAGTGGGAGTTGACTGTATATATAAACAGAAATTCATTATTATAAACAAGGGACAAAGACAAACAGAAAGTCAAATCGAAAATATTAGCATTCATCAAACAACATAGGAAGGTATTTAAAATGGTTAATACTACTGAAAATGCACTTTCAACCATTTCTTCTTATATACCATAATGTATCCGAATCTTTCATGTGCTCTGGTAAACAAAACTTTAATGTTAATCCAACCATATTCAATAGAAAGGTTGCTTTTGCCACTGAAAAAAATGATGCTACTTTCGTCCACAGGAGAAAAGGAAAAGGATCCTTAGCGAAAAAAAACAGCGGAAAGGTTTTTATAGCCTTTATACCACCTAAACTCAACAAATCATAAGAAACAAACCTTATACACAGTAATGTATCTAATTTCTTTTCTTATGTACATGTACGCTAACTGGTAGTGACATGCATACTATTTTGAATCTGAAACCATCTAATATTACTTTAAATAAAATATATTAATTTCGAGGCATGCTAAAAATATTTGCGAAAAATCAGATTTCGGACAGACAGGCTGATAGACAATTAAATTGGCGTTACAGACACTTTTTTAACGACATAGAACTTTATGTGACATACAAGCCTGTAAAATTACATAAAATAAATGACTGAAGAAATATTTTATCATTTTCCTTTTTCGTTGATTAACGAGGAAACCAGAAAAAGATTTGGGATGACACGGCTCGGAGAAAATTTCATCCAGGCCCGGCTCGGCCCGAAGAAAATTTCATTCAGGCCCGAATATTCACAAAAAAACTGAGCCTGAGCCCGGCCCGACAGACAATTCAAAAATTCGGCCCGTGCATACCTCTAACAGCAGCGCCACCTTTCGGCAGATATGCACCCAAATTGTATCATCAAAACTGACTTTTCATGTATGAAGTTCAATCATACGCAATAGAATCTGAGATACAGCTTTCACTTATATTGCGGAAATCACTGTATAGCAGCACCATCTTTAGAGCGATTGGCATTAAAGTTGACAGAAACTAATAAAGGTCAAGGTGCATCTGCATATAAGTTTATATGCAATTCTGTGCAGTAATTACTGAGATATAGCCTCTCCTGAAATTACGGAAATCACTGTATAGCAGCGCCACCTGCTGGGCGATTGACACCAAAAGTTGATAGGCACTAACATATGTCAAGGTGCATCTACATATAAATTTATATGCAATTCCATGCTGTAAAAACCCTAAACTGCGGAAATCACTGTATAGCAGCACCACCTGTTAACCAATCGGCACCAGAAGTGGATAAACACTAATTTATGTTAAGGTGCATTTACATCATAAATTTATATTCAATTCGATGCAGTAGTTCTGCAGATATATTCACCAAAAAATTTTTGTCACACACATTTTCTAAAAATGATCAATTTGTGTTCTAGACCTCTTAAAACGTGTAAATTCATCAAAAACCGTAAGTCAAAAATTTTTACAAATCCAATACTTTCTTGTACTGAGTGTAGAAGAAAGTAAAAAACGATTTAAGGAAGCTCTGAGCACTAGTAATGAGAAGACTTGTGGGATTTTATATTATCCTAATTGTCTTAGTTATTGATATTTTGAAGAAAAAATATGATTGAGGGTTAAACTATTTTTATTTTACCATGTTTTTATTAACTTCAATTCTTGTTTGTTTGTCAGGGACAAATCTTGCAATCGATTTTTAACTAACTTCCCGACTAGCTAGATATTTGAAATTTTCAGGACAGCTCACAACACGGTGACAATACATTTTTCTAATAATTTTAGTCAACTATTTCAAGTCCCGCTGCCTTCGGCAGCGCTTGTATGATTCGACAGAAAATTTATTTAACTAACTTCCCGACTAGCTAGACATTTAAAACTTTCAGAATAGTTCAGAACACGGTGAAAATGCATTTTCTTAATACCTTTAGCCAACTGTTTCAGGTTCCTGCAGCCTTCGGCAGCGTTATCAGTACAAAGCTTGCAATCAATTTTTCACTAACTTTTCGACTTGCTAGACATTTGAAACTTTCAAGACAGCTCACAACACGGTCACAATATATTTTTCTAATAATTTTAGCCGACTATTTCAGGTCCCGCTGCCTTCGGCAGCGCTTATATTATTCTACAGAACATTTATTTAACTAACTTCCCGACTAGCTAGACATTTCAAATTTTCAGAATAGTTCAGAACATGGTGAAAATGCATTTTTTTAATACCTTTAGCCAACTGTTTCGGGTTCCTGCTGACTTCGGCAGCGTTATCAGAACAAAGCTTGCAATCGATTTTTCACTAACTTTCCGAATATCTGGACATTTGAAACTTTTAGGACAGCTTATAACACGGTGACAATACATTTTTCTAATAATTTTAGTTAACTATTTCAGGTCCCACTGCCTTCGGCAGCGCTTATATTATTCAACAGAAAATTTATTCTTCCTTAAACTTCCCGACAAGCTAGACATTTGAAACTTTCAGAATAGTTCAGAACACGGTGAAAATGCATTTTTAAAAATACATTTAGCCAGCTGTTTCGGGTTCCTGTTGCCTTCGGCAGAATACCAGTCCAAAGCTTGCAATCGATTTTTCACTAACTTCCCGACTAGCTAGATATTTGAAACTTTCAGGATAGCTGAGAACACGGTGGCAATACATTTTTTTTAATACATTTAGTCAACTGTTTCAGATCCCTACTGCCTTCGGCAGCGTTCATATGATTCAACAGAAAATTTATTTACTAACTTCCCGAGTAGCTAGACATTTGAAACTTTCGGAATAGTTCAGAATACGGTGAAAATGCTTTTTAAAAATATTTTTATCCAATTGATTCGGGACCCTGCTGCCTTCGGCAGCATTTCCAGTACAAAGCTTGCAATCAACTTTTAACTAACTTCCCGGCTAGATAGCCATTTGAAACTTTTATAATAGCTAAAAAGACGATAGCAAGGAATTTTTTTAATACTTTTATCCAATTGCTGGGGTTCTGGCTGCCTTCAGTAGTGTTTATATGATTCAACAGAAAATTTAAAAACATGGTTTATAATTTTTTTTTTAATCTTATAATTATGTTCTAATAAAGCAAGCCTATAGCAAATCTCTTTCATAAAATAGCAAAAAAAAAAAAAAAAACTTGCTTTATAAATCAATTTTTTTCAACGATAGTCATGCGCCGCCCACTTAAATATTGTTTCAATCAAAGAATCTATTCTTTGGTTTCAATCATTCAAGATTTATTTCACAATATTCACTAAAAACTCAACATCATGTCCATATCGCATTCATAAATGAAATCAAAATATCAAAGTGCTCAATCATCCCAGCTACTCAGGAGTGAAACGAGTGACGATTGGCAATACGCTTTATCATCGTAATCATACAGTTGATTTTTGATTCCATTATTAGAATAAACTCACACTCACATTCACTCACTCACAGCCGCGCGGACAATATTCATGAATATAATCAGAAACATCACGCATACACAGAATAGCCGATAAACACTCAAGAAGGGAAAATACTCTTTGTTTACTCATATTACTGACGATGACAATCGCTGGAGATCGTGATTGAATATTACGGGACAGCGGGGAACAAGCATGTTAAATTTTTATTGTTTGATTGGCCTCATAATTTGATTATTATAATTGGTAGGAAGATTCAGATTGCTGATTTTTCGATATTAATAAATAAATGAATGATAAGTATCGAGTTACAATGAATCTTAAATAAAGATTAAAGAGAGTAAATTAATTAAAATTTATTTTGTATCTGTATTAGTTTTTTTTCTTCTAAAAATATTTTTAAAAAAAAGGTTTACATGTATATAATTTAATTTAATTAATGTTATATTTTTGATGTTAATTAATATTGTCTAAATTTATTTTATAAATGAAATTTATAAACAAAAATCGTTGTTCTATATAATTATTTAAAAGAATATTTTTTAGTGATATACATAATTCATGATGCTAATTAGTGATTGAATCATAAATGAATGTATTAAAACTAGATAAATGATCGAAAATTTCTACAAACCAATCAGTATTTATGGTCTATTTTTGTTCAAATTCTTTTAAAATTAGCAATATTTAAATATATACTTATTTTTTTGGTATTTATTAATTTAAAATCTTTAATTTTTAAAATGACAACGAGGCATACTATTGATTCTTTGGAATATCATCATTTGGTATCTAAATCAAAAACAAAAAGTCGGGTTTGGTCTACCTGCCAATGAGCATGGTACTGTTATTAACACTGATGTGGCAATTTGTAAACTCTACCAAAAATATGTATACTCAAAAGGTGGGATTTTTACAAATACAAATTTACTTTCTTATTTGAAAGTGCACTATCCATTAAAATTTGGTGAGTACACTTCAAAGAAGTTATTGACTCCTGAAGTCAAGACAGCTCACAACAAATGTATTGACTCCTGAAGTGAGTACACTTCAAAGAAGTTATTGTCCTGTTATACGCACATACAGTGAAACGAATGATTCTGATAGTCCACCTGTAGAAAGTAGTGTTTATATTTGCTATACTGAATGATCTTTGCATTAAACAATTTTTCATTAGAAAATTTTAATACATTGTTTACCAAGCTATGAGCCTATGAGTTTACTCGTAGTTTAACTATGAGTTATTTCGTAGCTCAACAGTCAACGTGTTAAAATATTTTCTGTATTACTCTGCCGATATTTTAATAAATATGTCAATTTACAGAATTTTGCTTATTTAATAACTATAATGATTTAATAACCATAATATTTTATTTTAATTTGTCGTGATATCGATATATCAAAATATCGTGATATGAGGATGACGATATATAATGATATTAAATTCCTGACATCGTCCAGCCCTATCAATTACAAAGCTTTTAGATATTTAACCCTCCAATAATAAATATTCCTCTAAATTCTCTTTTGCCCGAAATTTCCACATGTATTAGCTGCCTATTTCCCTCCCTCGTACAAAGAATAAATCTAAATCTCCAAACTTTAAATGTGTTTTCAGTTCTATTTGTTACTACAAATTTCTGTTACAAAATAATAATATTTTGACTTTTCCTACCCCTATCTCTTCAAGTCAAATGACAAGAATTTGAAATAGGAAAGAAGAATTTACATTTTTTTCTGTAATACTTTGATTACCCTTGATATCAGGACTAAAGTGGTGGGACCAAAACCAAAAGACCAAAATTTCATCGGGACCAAAGTATCATGTACCCGTGTACTTACACTCAGTCTGATATGGAAACTACATAATACAACTTCGAAATATATTTCTGCAATTTTTAAATGTATTAATTATTTTGTGTGCCCTGTAAATAAATGAATGATTTTTATTCATATCATATGCAAAAACATGTTTTTATGCATATAAATTAAATATATATATATATCTTTTTCTTTTTTTTGCTCGTTTAAGTGCAGTTTAACATGTTAAACTGCACCTTTCCATAATTTTACCCATAGATGTAATGTATCTAAATTCTTTTGGATGTCCTTTTAAACAAACCGTTAATCAAAATTCAATAAGTAGTTTCAAGTAGCACATCCTTATGATACAGATTTAGTATATACTGAGTTGAACTTCTTGCTAGCATTTTTTCTTGAGTTATACTGATGACCTGGGTTTAAACTGTCCATATTTTTTGTTAACATTTTGCTAAAAAAGCAAAAACCAGATAATTTTATAAAATATATCTATATAAAAGTTACATATTACAATTATTTGCAAGCAAAAATTTAAAAAACACAGAAAATATCGAACATTGTTAATTATTTAGTATACTTGGATTTGACTTTAATTTTTAATGGTTGAATTTATGCAAAAGTGTTTAAAAACACATGTCAGAATTCAGAATTTACTTCATAGAAGCAGTCTTAGTCTCAGTGCTAGTATTGTTCAATGATCTACCTCTACTCATTACTCCCCTTTTCAATCACTTTATCATTTTGCACATATGACACAGCTGTCTCTTTTTTTATTGTTGAAATCAAAACAAAGTTTCACCGATTCACGTTTCTTAAATCATAAGTACAGTTTTTGATGAATATTATCAGTGTGCAAAAGAAATAGAAAACGAAATTGCGAATAGCAACTTAAGAAAAAGAAATCAACAGTATCCAAAAGAATTAAATTTACTTTTAAAAAAGCTAAAATGATGCTTGTGCATTTTAGCTGAAATGCTAAAGAAACTTATTTGCCTGGTTAAACTCTGCTGATTACTTACTGATACATACACAGACCAGTTGCTAAAAATTTGATTTTCAGATTCAATCAAAAGATCTCAAATTCTGTACAATAGAAATTCATTTTCGAAAATTTGACCCAAAAATAGTATCTTCTCTACTATTATATGGGTAAGAGAAAGTAAAAAGATACTTTGCAAATATTTTGCAAACTTGCAAGATTTATATGAAGTCATCAATTTGATTTACCAAGTTAAGGTTCTGCAAAGTTAACTTTACTAAAATTTTTATCATGGACATGAAAATTTGAGACTTACCTTATGATGAAACATCTTCGATAGAATTTTTGTAAAAACGAGATACTATTCACAGTGTAAGATTATAAAAAACTATGAAATGAAGCTCAGCATTTTAAATAACAACTGCAGTTATATAACCTCTGCATTAATATCAATTTAATCCTATGGTATTCATAGTTTGGTGATTTTTTTTTTTTTTTCATACTTCAAATTTTTGCCAAATGCTGACGACTTAGCAGTTTTTGAATGCAATTCCAATAGCAGAAGAGCACACATACAAAAAAAAAAAAAAAAAAAAAATTAACAATTATAATAATTTTGTTTCTAATAAATAAATTGAAATTTGGCTGTACAGCATCCAAATGGTCTACATTGAATGGCAATAATCAAACTATGTTTATTAATTTTTAAAGTTTTTCTTCCTGATTATAATCTAATTAAAAGTTATGTACATATCCATAATATTGCTGCTTACGTCAACATCACCTATTTTCAATATCATCAGCAAATTCCATTGATGAAGAGCATAATATTTGAAAATAATGAAATAAGAACAGAATAAAATGGAAAAATATTACAAAACTTCCAGGTATGCAATCATTAAAAAAGGTTGAACAGCATCTTTTGAAAAAGCCATGATCAATCTAATAACATGCACTGAATTACCTTTACTTCCTGACTATTTAGAAGATTCAACCTAAAAACTAAAATAATTTATTTATTCAGGATTTTATCCAAAATATTTTTTATAGTAACCAGAACCTGTAATACAAAATAAAAGATTATTTTATTTTCAGTATTTTTAATTTATTTTTTTGTCTTATGATCATTGCTGAATCTTATAAACCATCACATAAATCAGAATAGCAATGTTAAGTTGTACACAGATACATTTTGAGCAAAACTTTATTAATTTAGGATGTGTTGCGAAAATAGTATTCTTAGACATTTCTATTACTTCTGCTTGTAAATTTCAAATGGGGAATTTTAATTGCAAACATCCCAAAATTCAACTTCGTTTCCCCTGATGTTAATATAGAAGTCAATTTAATTGCTATTTTAAAGCCCATTTTTTTAAAACTTTTGATGATGAAAGAAATTTATTATAAATTATTCATAGATAAAAGTACGATACACCGAAGCTACAATTAATTATTCTAAGGCTGCAAACTTATAGTGTAAATAATATAACAAAGCTTAAGCATATTGAGTGTTATGCACGTTAATTAAACTTTATTTTAATCATCATAAACGATAGCAATATATTTTTTATGCGTTTAGAACAATAATTAGTAGGTACATTAAAAAAATTGAGAGACATTTTTTACACGAAAAACTGAAAACAAGACATCGAAGATTTTTCAGGTCACATATATTTTGTTTTATAAATAATTTCAATTATTGAATGCATAATACTGGACCCTTATCAAAAAAGCATGTGGTTTATAATTAAAAAGAGCAATGTGAAAAATAAGGGAGAAATCCCAGTAAAAGTATAAGGTAATTGACTTCAATGAAAATATCTGTCGTCATACGAAATCTACCTGATATATTGGTTGTCAAATGATGTAATATAGCATATTGCAGCTATAAGGTAAAAGTCAAGTCAAGGCTAAAAACCAGCATTATTATTTCAAGTCCTAATAATTTTATTTATTGAATAGTTTATTATTTTTCAAGAGTATCAGTAAACAAACGACGAGTCT
>OZ005653.1:179028112-179042112 GCA_963930645.1 Salticus scenicus | reverse complement strand
GAATTCACCACATTCCAAACACGATGCCAATATTAATCACAAAATTTTATAAAATTCGATAGCGTGTTTGATTGCCATTTCTAAAATGAAAATAAAAAAATTTATTATTTGGGGAAAGCCAAAGTTAGTGTTACATCCAGGCTGCAACGCTCGCTCGCTCGCAATCGAGAATCGAGTGATCACCAGCCCAATTCACAGCGCGGCCGAGTGGAGAAGCGAGTGAGACGTGACGTACAGTCGACGGAAAAATTATTAAAGCACTCGACCCCCTATAAAAAATTATAGTTGAAGTTCTGGGTTCGAGTCCCGGATTATAATTTATTAAAATTATAAAAAAAAACAATATTGGTTTTATAAATTTGAAAAAATAATGAGATAAATAATTAATTGGTAATAATAATTATTAATTAATAATATTATTATTCTGCAACAATAATTTTTCCATCGATCGTACATTGATTGTATGAATCGGCAAAAAATCGATATTTGAAAGATTTTTTATTAAAATCTATTAAAAGGACTAGGAAATTCTGCAACAATATATATTTCATCTGAAATGACATATTTATTATTTCGTGGGAAGGGAAATATTTTTCCTGTTCATATTTGTTGTAGTATTTTAATTTTGGTATTTTCTTGGCAATATAGACGATGCATTAAACATAGACATTGATCCGGCTCAGAATATGAAATTTTCTACTCTTGTAAAAACTTACAAAGTTTCGAATAATTTTTATCGACAAAATATTACATAACATTAATTATCTGTCCTTTGGTATTTTCTTGGCAATATAGATGATGCATTAAACATAGACATTGATCCGGCTCAGAATATAAAAGTTTCTACTCTTGTAAAAACTTACAAAGTTTCGAATAATTTTTATCGACAAAATATTACATAACATCGTAGTATTTTAATTTTAGTATTTTCTTGGCAATATGGACGATGCATTAAACATAGACATTGATCCGGCTAAGAATATGAAATTTTCTACTCTTGTAAAAACTTACAAAGTTTCGAATAATTTTTATCGACAAAATATTACATAACATGAATTATCTGTCCTTTGGTATTTTCTTGGCAATATAGATGATGCATTAAACATAGACATTGATCCGGCTAAGAATATGAAATTTTCTACTCTTGTAAAAACTTACAAAGTTTCGAATAATTTTTATCGACAAAATATTACATAACATGAATTATCTGTCCTTTGGTATTTTCTTGGCAATATAGATGATGCATTAAACATAGACACTGATCCGGTTCTTTTACTCAGTTATGAATCGGATAAATAGAATGCGGACGGTATTTTCTTGGCAATATAGATATCGGTTCGTTATAAATAATTCAGCGATGTATTTTCATTTGTTCTTTCAGAGGATCAACTAAGTTTTCTAATTTTTTTTTGAAAAATTGCTCATCAGGTGAAAACTTTTCATCTTCAGGTGGAAAATCTATGACTATCAGGTCATAAGTCTATGATTATCACAGAAGATCAACTAAGTTTTCTAATTCATTTTTTGAAAAATTGCTCATCAGGTGAAAGGTGGAAAATCTATGAATATCAGGTCATAAGTCTATGATTATCACAGAAGATCAACTAAGTTTTCTAATTCATTTTTTGAAAAATTGCTCATCAGGTGAAAACTTTTCATCTTCAGGTGGAAAATCTATGACTATCAGGTCATAAGTCTATGATTATCACCAGTAAAAACGTTTTGAAATATTTCACTGAACACTTTTCTTTGTCATATATTTATATTGACATGGAAAAATATAACTTAGAAAATACAATATGTAATTAGAATTTTTATATTTGAGATAACATCTCGATATTTCAAATTTCACCACATCTTAGACTTTTAATGAGTCGTCATTTTAAAATGAACTATAGAAAATAATATAATTAAACAATTTTTTATAATCATTAAAATATTTTTTATAATTAAATTATTTTAAAATGAATCATAGAAAAATATTATTTATTTATTAATTAATAATTAATTAGTTTGCAAAAATAAATATGATTAAATCTTGGACTCGAAATAATAAATTAATTTTTAAAAATAATTTCTAACCAAAATTAAAAAAAAAAAAAAAAAAAAAAAAAAAAAAATTTTTTTTTTTTTTTTTTTTTTTTTTTAAATTTTTGAAGGAAATATATATTTACGATATTGATAGTTTCAGATAAATATATTTAGAAATGATAACTTAGACTGTGTGTTAATTTTCGAAAACTCAAAGTAAGAATTTTTAATTTTTTGAAAATTCTATTTATTTTATCAATATTGAAATTATAAATAATATATAAAAATAAAAATAAATAATTATAAAAGATTTAAAAAAACAAATTTCATTCGAGTCAAAAATGTAGTTTTCATTTTGAAAATTAATTAACAATTAATCAATTAATCAATAATTTTCAAAAATAGAAACAATTATATATTTAATAAAAAATATTTAAAAAAAATATTTAAAAAAATAATTTTCAAACCTGATGAGGAAAGATTTTCACAGGAAAAATCATTCTAAAACGGACCATTGTTTTGAAAATACAATAGTAAATATATATAATTAAAATTTTTTTGAGTTATCTGTCCACGGACCAAACAATGAACTTATATACGACAAAATATTTGACGATCGAGGCTGCTGAAAAATTTGCGAGTTTACCGGGAAACGCTAAAATGTTTTTAGACATTTCGAGAACAATATCATAATTTAGCGATAACAATCGTAAGTTTAAGCATATTAAAGATTTCTAATAAAATATTTGACGATCGAGGCTGCTGAAAAATTTGCGAGTTCACCAGGAAACCGGACAAATAGAAATGCAAAGGATTTTACTTAATACATTATTTTTTATATTGCCATTCTGAAATGGACAATAGTAAATATATATAATTAAAATTTTTTTGAGATGACTTGGACAAATAGAAATGCAAAAGATTTTTACTTAATACATTATTTTTTAATTTTTTTGAGATGATTCGGACAAATAGAAATGCAAAGGATTTTACTTAATACATTAATTTTTTATATTGCCATTCTGAAATGGACAATAGTAAATATATATAATTAAAATTTTTTTGAGATGACTCGGACAAATAGAAATGGAAAAGATTTTTACTTAATACATTATTTTTTATATTGCCATTCTGAAATGGACAATAGTAAATATATATAATTAAAATTTTTTTGAGATGATTCGGATAAATAGAAATGCAAAGGATTTTACTTAATATATTATTTTTTATATTGCCATTCTGAAATGGACAATAGTAAATATATATAATTAAAAAATTTACGAGATGATTTGATGATTTAGACAAATAGATTTTTACTTAATACATTATTTTTTATATTGCCATTCTGAAATGGACAATAGTAAATATATATAATTAAAATTTTTTTGAGATGACTCGGACAAATAGAAATGGAAAAGATTTTTACTTAATACATTATTTTTTATATTGCCATTCTGAAATGGATAATAGTAAATATATATAATTAAAAATTTTTTGAGATGATTCGGATAAATAGAAATGCAAAGGATTTTACTTAATATATTATTTTTTATATTGCCATTCTGAAATGGACAATAGTAAATATATATAATTAAAAAATTTACGAGATGATTTGATGATTTAGACAAATAGATTTTTACTTAATACATTATTTTTTATATTGCCATTCTGAAATGGACAATAGTAAATATATATAATTAAAAAATTTTTCGGACAAATAGAAATGCAAAGGATTTTACTTAATATATTATTTTTTATATTGCCATTCTGAAATGGACAATAGTAAATATATGTAATTAAAAAATTTACGGGATGATTTGGACAAATAGATTTTTACTTAATACATTATTTTTTATATCGCCATTCTGAAATGGACAATAGTAAATATTTATAATTTAAAAATTTTTCGGGATGATTCTAAAAAATAAAAATACTTATATTTTTTATAGTGTCATTCTAAAATGGATCATAATAAATATATATAATTCAAAAATTTTCGAGATGATTTTAAAAATATGATATCATAAAATGTTAAATTATTTACTCAATATAAGAATTTTTTTTAAATTTTTAATTCTAGATTTTTATGGATAAAGATTTATTTTTTTAAATGAAAAGTTTCAAGTGAAAAAACATTTTTTTTTCAATATTGGTAAAAAATTTAACGTAAAAAAATGGGGCCGGACAAGGTATTGTTAACCGAATGGCTAACAATACCTTGTCCGACCCCATTTTTTTACTTTTAATAACTTTACTTTTATAGCTTCAAGCTATAAAAAATTGTTATTAAGATATATTAAAAGACTTTAAAAATACAAGAAGAAAAACAAACAAAAATATAGTAACAATAAAAAAATTTATTTACAAAATTTTACAGTTTATATACACATGTGATGAAATTTTTATGTACAAAATAAATAATATTTACAATATATAACACATGAGATGCAATTTTTTTTGAAAAGAAGAAGAAATGTAAGTCTGGCTACTTATATAATATTAAATTATAATTACAATTAAAAAAAATTAAGAACTTAACTTGAATATATTTATAATTTAAAAAAAATAAAGAAAATTTAATTATTTCGCGAATCAATGGTATAAAAATTTAATAAATTTAACTCGGATATATTTATGATTTATAGAAAATATTGACTTGTAAAAAATTAAGTTTTTACAAGTCAATATTTTCTACAAATTCTCTTAAAAATTTAGATTGCTCATTTTGTAAGCGTTGGTAACTCTCATATAATTTATCTAGTTTATAAGTTAAAACAAAAGAAGAAGATAATCTCATCATTTTTTCAATATCTTGTCCTGAACTATTGAAATTAACCAAAGATTTTTCCAAATTTTTTTTAACTTTTAGAGATAATTTTTTAACTTTTGAAAAATTATTGTGACTTACATTTCTTCGTCTCGGAGGCAAATTATGTCGATGGGAAGTCGATGCACGGGAAGTTGAGGTATGGTAAGCTGAGGCATGGGAAGATGTGAAAGTCTCTTGTTGATGATAAGTTGATGGATGGAAAGATGAGGCAGCAGTGGATGAGGGATGGACAGGTGAAGTGACGGCAAATGAGGCATCGGCAAACGAGGCATCGGCAGGGGAGGCATCGGCAGGGGAGGCATCGGCAGGTGAGGCATCGGCAGGCGAAGCGGCGGCAGACGAAGCGGCGGCAGACGAGGCATCGTCAGATAACCGATTCGGAAAATATCTTCTGATGAAACTGAGAGGCAAGTCGGGACTTCCGGAATATTCCTCGTCCTCGGAATGGCTGGTCCGAGGCGGAAGTCCCAACTTTTCTTCGAGCCCTTCGAAGAAAATAGGCTTTCTGCACATCGAACATTTCGCCTGTCGATTATCGTGCACATATTTAAAGCATTCTCGTAAACAGGACTTGTGATATTCATGAGAACATCGCCGCAATATAAATTTATTTTCTTCGTCGATAATTTCCAGACAAATCGGGCACTCCATCGTGTTGATGTTACGGAGAGAAAGCAAAGAAACTGAATGAGAAAACGGAAAAGCCTCTCTATATATACTGCTCGGCCGTTTCATATCGGAAAAACGAGGTCAACGAGCACTTGACCCACGGGGAAAAAAACAGGTTGAGAAACGAGTTTTTTCTCGAAGGAATGATAAGAAACCACTCGAATTTCTCTGGGAAAGTTTATATTCAGGCCGAGCAAAACAATTTTTATCGTGTAGATATCTTGAAAATTTTAGGAGACACTTGACCTCATGTCAAGAATTCTTTCGGGATAAAGGCGAGAAAATAATATTTTGACGTCTCTTACAAAACATTAAGAATTCTTCTAGACTTTTCTCATAAGCTTTTTGAAGTGGCGCGATAAGATAATATTATTTTTAACTTCTAGAATTTCGATAAACTTTTTGAAGTGGTTTGTTTTTCGACCTACTCGAATATATTATCAAATCGCGATAAGATAAATATTTCTTTTTATAATTTTTCTAGAATTTCCCATGAACTTTTTCAAGTGGTTTGTTTTTCATCTATTTGAGTATTTTTATCATGTCGTGATAAAATTATCGGTTTAAATGTTACATCAAATAATTTAAAATAACAAAATTGCTAATTTTAAATCTTTAACACGAAATCTTTTTAAATTTTATGATTTTTTTATGGATATTGAAATTATAAAGTATTCGCTAAATTGAAATAACTTTTAAAAAAAAATCAAACTCAAAAGAAAATTTTATTTTATTTTTAAAGATTCTTCTATTTTAAATTTAAAAAAATAATTTTGATAAAACATCTTACAATATGTAAAAAAAATCAAATATATTTATATATAATTAAATTTTAAATTTTTGACAATTTTGTATTGTAGTTCAAAAAACTTTATATTTTTAAATTTTAAATGGCATCAAATGTTAGAAAAATCGATACATGAACCAAATTACCATTTACCTAATTTATATTTTTAATTTAAAAAAAAAAAAAAAAAAAAAAAAAAAAAAATTAAAAAATTAGTTCGAAATCGTTTAAATTATTTTCCAATTCTGCCGTTTGATGACCCGAGCCATTTTCTATTTTCTCGCATATATTTATCAACTGATTTTCCAAATATGTGCTTTGCCGATTATATATATAGTCGTTATTACCGTACTCGTTTTCAAACTCTGTAATTTGCCGATCATATATCATTTCGTTATTGCGATACTCATTTTCCAACTCTGTCTTTTGCTGACTATATATAATTTCATCGACGTCATTATAGAATTTTTTCTCTTCCGATACATTATTTTGAGACGATTCGGGAGACGGTCGTGCAGAAGAGAGCGAAAAATTTT
The DNA here is from genome assembly GCA_963930645.1 of Salticus scenicus. Taxonomy (NCBI): domain Eukaryota; kingdom Metazoa; phylum Arthropoda; class Arachnida; order Araneae; family Salticidae; genus Salticus; species Salticus scenicus. Next base: position 179,035,259 of record OZ005653.1, on the reverse strand, counting down.
CATCTTGAGAAAGATCTCGTCGCGGCGACGATTCTTCTATGGAAGAAACGGATAAATTTTCATTTTGCAATCGAGGCGACGAAGGTGCCGATTCGTCTTCCATGGATCGGACACTCAAATCCAAAGGTCGAATATCATTCCGTTCGGGTGAAATAAAATCATCGGGTAATAGTTTCCACGGCGGATTTTGAAAATACGTATGGTTTTTTAATTTCTCATAATATTTTACAAAATCGGGCGAACTCACGATGATTTCGCGATTCAATATAGGCAGTGGGAAATGTCTTTCAGGTGGTGGAGCTTGGAGCGTTTCTTCCGGTCGAACAGAAGGCAATGTCGGTTGAGAAGGTACCAAATAAAATGTCAGTTGTGTTTGCGGCACCGATCCGTTGGTATTTTCTTCCGGAGACATGAAATATTCGGGATGAGTTTCGTGCAATAATTCTCGAGGATCCTCCGTTCGTGTCGCTTCGGGCATGTTACAATTATCGATATTTTGATTTTCTTCGCTTATGTGAGGCGTCATGGGTGGCAAATCGCAAAGTCTTTCTAATTTTCTCACTCGAGCCTCCAAAGGATTCACGCAATCGAAAGGTAATTTCGTACCCTTTCTCACAACGTCTAAACTGAAAAAACATTTTTGCGTCGTGAAAAGAACATACGTGGTACCGGCCGGGATTTCAAAACAGGTATTGGGAGACAAGATGAGTCGATCGTACTCCAATATGGAATCGACTGGAAAAAGTTTATCTTTTTTACTCAATTTCGGAGATTCGTTGAGGTAAAACAACAAAGGAACGTTCAAAACTTGTAGGATGTGACAAGTGTCTTTTTCGACCGTCCGTTGTCCGAAAGTGAAATAAGCTTTCACCAGAAAACAATTTTTGAAATAAAAACCGAGTCGAGTGTCCGCGTTGATCCTCGAGGAATTCGTGGGAGGTATTTTATATCTCCTGATGATTTGCGTCCAATTGATGCATTCTGGAAAAAATTCTCGAAAAGTTTGACATTCTTTGCCGATTTGAATGACGTTCTGCATGAATCTTTCATTCATGGAGCGTTTACTGAAGCTGATCACGTGGTCAATGTTCATAAATAAAACGAATACGTGAACGGTGAATTTATTCAAGATATATTTAAAATTTTTTTCGGGATAAGTTATTTTTCGTACATTCGAAGATAGAAAATTTGGAAATATTTCGGTTTTGGGAAAGACATGACCCGGTTGAAAATTCGAAGAGGATTTGTTGAGAAATTCAAGTCGAAAATTCGAAGACATTATGAAAAAAAAACAAAGTTTTTTTTTCTAGGCTGCTATCGACTGAAAAAAAAAGTAATAGGCGACACCGACGGTAGCAACGAGCAGTATGAAATCGAGTCGAAAAATTCCACCCTATTTATACGATTCGAGAATGACCTTTAAAACGACATGTTATGAAACGCGTGATTTTGAAATGCGCGATAAGATAACCTCGAGGTCGTTTTTTCCTTCTAGAACATTCTTTTAGGGTCGTGACTCGTTTTGAAAACTTTGAAATGGTTATTTTCGACACACGCGATAAGATGTGACCTCGATCTATCACGCGTCGGTTTTTTTTCCTTCCAGAACATTCTTTTAGGGTGTGAGAAAAAGCTGACCTCGCGACTCGTTTGAACTTTTGACACGATTCTTAAAATATTTTCGAGATAAGATTATTTTTCCCAACCTATATATAAGGGGGTTCGCATTTCACAGTCGTTTCACTTTGTTTGCGAGTCTTTCTAGCGATGGTCGATCAAGAATATATTTCTTTAGAAACTCCCAAAGTCGAAAGAGTCGATTATAATTACGAACCATCGACGCCGAGAGCACCACTTTCCCCGTATTATTATTTGGAATTTGATTATGCGGCTACCCCGTTTCAGCAAGATGAAGAAAACATGGATTTTTCATCTCCTCTCGTCGAAACACCCCCTTCGAGTTTAATCTTGGAAAATGTAAAGTACGAAGAAACAATCTCCGAAAATATACAGAATGAAGAAAAAAATAGTTTAATTTTGGAAAATATACAGAATGAAGAAAAAAATACTTTAATCTCCGAAAATATACAGAATGAAGAAAAAAATACTTTAATCTCCGAAAATATACGGAATGAAGAAAAAAAGAGTTTAATTTTGGAAAATGTCAAAAATGAAGAAAAAAATGTTTCAACTTTCAAAGATGAAAAAACGGTCGAAATTTCTGCCGATCCCGAATCTACGGATGAAAAGAAAATTTTTTCAAAGTCGTCTCTGTCATCGAAAAGCGACCCTTCCGATTCAAAAGAAGAATGTCGCGATCGTTCGAAATCCTCTCTGACGACTTCGAAAGAATCCAAAAATGAAAAATCTTCTGTTCTCGGTGTTCGAGTTTCAAAAATCGAGAAAAAAAAGAAAGCCGAAAAAAGAAAAATGATAAAGCCTCTGACTGTCGTCGAAGAGTCTAAAAAAATGAAAAACGAACCGTTTATCGCACCGTCGGTCGAATTATGGAAAGCGGCGAAACAAAAACATTTGAAAAAATTGCCTTCTCCGCAACCGATCGTGAAAAAAGAACCTGCCGAATGTATTAAATTGAAAAAAATTAAGAAGGAACCCGCCGAATGTATTAAATCGGAAAAGATTAAGACGGAACCCGTCGAATGTACGAAATTGGAAAAGATTAAGACGGAACCTGCCGAATGTATTAAATCGGAAAAGATTAAAAAGGAACCCGTCGAATGTGTAAAAACTAAACTTGTATCGGAAACGAAAAAAGAAAATCTTTCTACGAGGGAGTCTAAATCATCAAAGAGAAAAATGAATCGATTGGGTGAAAAAGACGCGAAAAAGAAAATTGTCGAAAATCTAAAATTGGAAACAATTCAAAAAAAACCTCAGGCTTTGAAAAAAGAAAAATTTTTCTCCGGTGAACATAAATCGTCAAACAAAAAAATAAATCGACGTGCCGAAACCGATAGACGATGGTTAAAAAATTATAAAATTCCTAAAATCGATGACGATGAGACTAAGCGTATTTCGAAAATGAAAGAAGAAAATGTTTCACTTAACGAAGCGTCAAACGAAAACAATGACAATTATATTTTATATTTGCATCCATTTGAAGAAGATTATGATTATATAAATAATTTTTTGGAAGAAGATGAAAAAATGTCGTGCATTCATTTCGAGACGACTATGACTATATAAATAATTTTTTGAAAGATGAAAAAAATACCATTTTAATTATTTATGTATTTTTATATATCTTTTTATAAATTAAATATTTTTTTAAATGAATTTGTCTTATATATATTTTATATCTAAAAAAAAAAAAAAAAAAAAAAAAAATAATTTTTAAATGTAGATGTTTTCATTTTTTGAAAATTAATTAATTATTAATTATTAATTAATAGTTAATTAATAATTAATTAATTTTAAAAAAATGAAAACATCTATTTCTCGGACCGAATCGAAAAGAATCTTTTATAATCTTAAATCTTTAAAGGAAAAAAAAAAAAAAAAAAAAAAAAAAAAAAAAAAATTTTTTTTTTTTTTTTTTTTTTTTTTTTTTTTTTTTTAAGGATTTGAGATTATAAAAGATTCTTTTCGATTCGGTCCGAGATGTAGATGTTTTCATTTTTGAAAATTAATCACTAATTAATTAATTAATTAGTGATTAATTCGTAATTAATAATTAATTAATTTTCAAAAAATGAAAGCATCTACATCTCGGATCAAAATGAAAAGAATCTTTTTATAATCTTAAATCCTTAAACAAAAAAAAAAAAAAAAAAATTTTTTTTTTTTTTTTTTTTTTTTTTTTTTTTTTTTTTTTTTAAGGATTTAAGATTATAAAAAGATTCTTTTCGATTCGGTCCGAGATGTAGATGTTTTCATTTTTAAAAATTAATAACTAATTAATTAGTAATTAATTAATTTCAAAAAATGAAAACATCTACATCTTGGACCGAATCGAAAAGATTCTTAAATAATCTAAATCCTTAAAAAAAAAAAAAAAAAAAAAAAAAAATTTTTTTTTTTTTTTTTTTTTTTTTAATGTTTAAGAAAATATATTTATAATGCTGATCGGATTGAGTAAATTTTCAAAACTAAAGATTTACCTTTTGTGTTGATTGCTGCAAATTCAACCTACTTTCGAAAGCAATGGTCGAAATAAAATTATTTTTGAAAAGTTATCGTGGAACTTTGAAATTTATAGGGTAAAAATAATAAAATACTTTTAAGTTATTTTATTTATAATATTTTTAAAAATAAAACGATCAACTCTTAAGAAAAATTCCAAAAAAATCTATCTTTGCCTCAATGTCCAACCCGTAATAGGTACTTCACCAGAAATGATGTCCGAAGAATATTGAGAAATGACGGGAACGAGAACTCGACTCGCCGGGTTCCGATAGCGATAGGTTTTTAAAAAATCTCCTTCCCAATCTAGACGTCGCAGTTTAAAAAAAAGTATGAAATATAAATGTACGGTTTGTCGGGGTAAGAAAGGAAATTTATTTACTGCCGAATGCAGACATCGTTTCCATTCGAAATGCGCCAATCAATTATATAATCAACGAAAACGGAACGCTTCGAAAAGAAAGGCTTCCGATAAAGATTCTAAGGATAAAAACCCAAACGTATCCATTTTACCGCCTTGTCCGTCTTGTAAAAAACGGTTTACTAGAAAAGATATCGGAAAGATGATGAGCCTGAAACATTTAGAAGAGTTTGAGCGATTACACGGCCTCGATTATTCAGACTCCGAACTCTATTATTCCGATTTGGATTACACCGGCCTCAACGACTCGGATTTTTACAGAGATCGGTCGAGGTCTCGATCGAGATCCAGATCTCCGTCGAGATCCCCACCACCCAGCATACAAGCATTAAAATATTAGAATTATCGTAGTAAAAAATAAATACCTTAATTAAATTTCAAAAAATACTATTTTTACATTATTTTTCCGAAAATTTAGTTAAATTTTCCTATAATCGACGCACAGTCTAAGTCATTTTGAAAATTTAACTTGTCTAATCAATATTATAAATATATATTTTATTAAATGAAATTATCTTATAAAAAATTTAAACGTAAAAAAAAAAAAAAAAAAAAAAAAAAAAAAAAAAAAATTTTTTTTTTTTTTTTTTTTTTTTTTTTTTTTTTTTTTTTTTTTACGTTTGATGTTTAAGAAAATATATTTATGATGTAAATTGGGTTAAAATATTTTCAAAAATGAAAATTTAGTTTTTGGATTGACTGTTGCAAATACTACCGACTTTCAAAAAATGATGTTAAAATAAAATTATTTTTGAAAAATAATTGTGGAATCGTGATGCTTATTGCATAATAATAGTAAAATAAGCCATTTAATTACTTTTCGATTGTTTTTTTACAAATTATAAAAAAAATTACAATTTTTTTCAATAGATGCACAAATGAAAGTTTGCAATTAATTTATTGATTTTACGCGACGAGTTTCAATATTTCATCATCAGAATACTTTTCTGACCTCATTTGTCGAAATTCCGTTCAGTTTTCTATAATCGACACACAATCTAAATCATTTTTGGTAATTTGCAAATTCGACCAATTTTCAAAAAATGATGTTAAAATAAAAATATTTTTAAAAATTAATCGTGGAATCATGATGCTTATTGCATAAAAATAGTAAAATAAGCAATTTAATTAATTTTCGATTGTTTTTTTTACAAATTTTTTCAATATGTGTAAAATGAAAGTTTGCAATTAATTTATTGATTTTACTCGACGAGTTTCAATATTTCACCATTAAAATACTTTTCTGACTTCATTTGTAGAAATTCCGTTCAGTTTTCTATAATTGACCCACAATCTAAATCATTTTTGGAAAATTGCAAATCCTACCGACTTTCAAAAAATGATGTTAAAATAAAATTATTTTTAAAAATTAAACATCGAATCGTGATGCTTATTGTATAAAAACAGTAAAATAAGCCATTTAATTAAATTTCGATCGTTTTTTTTATAAATTTTAAAAAAATTACAAATTTTTTTCAATAAATGTAAAAATGAAAATTTATGCGACGAGTTTCAATATTTTACAATTAAAATACTTTTCTGATCACATTTGTCGAAATTCCGTTCAGTTTTCTGAAATCGACACACAATCTAAATCAATTTTGAAAATTTGAAAATCCTACCGACTTTCAAAAAATGATGTTAAAATAAAAATATTTTTGAAAAATAATCGTGGAATCGTGATGATTATTGTATAAAAATAGTAAAATAAGCAATTTAATTAAATTTCGATCGTTTTTTTACAAATTTTAAAAAAAATTACAATTTTTTTCAACGTGTGTAAAATGAAAGTTTGCAATTAATTTATTGATTTTACGCGACGAGTTTCAATATTTCACAATTAAAATACTTTTCTGACTCCATTTATCGAAATTCCGTTCAGTTTTCTATAATCGACACACAATCTAAATCATTTTTGAAAAATTGCAAATTTAACCAACTTTCAAAAAATGATGTTAAAATAAAAATATTTTTGAAAAATAATCATGGAATCGTGATGATTATTGCATAAAAATAGTAAAATAAGCAATTTAATTAAATTTCGATCATTATTTTACAAATTTTAAAAAAATTACAATTTTTTTCAATAGATGCAAAAATGAAAGTTTGCAATTAATTTATTGATTTTAGGTGACGAGTTTCAATATTTTACAATTAAAATACCTTTCTGACCTCATTTATCGAAATTCCGTTCAGTTTTCTATAATCGACACACAATCTAAATCATTTTTGAAAAATTGCAAATCCTACCGACTTTCAAAAAATGATGTTAAAATAAAATTATTTTTGAAAAATAATCGTGGAATCGTGATGCTTATTGTATAAAAATAGTAAAATAAGCAATTTAATTAAATTTCGAGCATTATTTTACAAAATTTAAAAAAATTACAATTTTTTTTCAATAGATGCACAAATGAAAGTTTGCAATTAATTTATTGATTTTACGCGACGAGTTTCAATATTTCACCATCAGAATACTTTTCTGACCTCATTTATCGAAATTCCGTTCAGTTTTCTATAATCGACCCACAATCTAAATCATTTTTGAAAAATTGCAAATTCGACCGACTTTCAAAAAATGAT
>OZ005653.1:178943112-179023112 GCA_963930645.1 Salticus scenicus | reverse complement strand
ACTGTGCGAAACCGATTATGGAACGTTGCGAAGAAATCGAAAATGAAAACAGAGATTTGAAAAACAAATTTGAGAATTTCAGATTGGAAAATGAACTGCACCTGAAAGAGGAAAATAGGGAATTGAAATGTAAATTGAAAACTATGGAAGATTTGTTTCAAGAAGAATATAGATCGCTTCGGATTAAAAACGACTCGCTTCAAAATAAAAACGATTCGCTTCAAGAAGAAAATAGATCGCTTCAAGATGAAATTAAACAATTATGGAAAAAAATCGAATATTTGAGAGAAACCGAAATTGGTAAGTTGATGGCCGAAATCGTTGAGCTAAAAAGAAGATTGTCTAAATATGAAAATGTTGACTAATTGTCAACTTTAATGATTCGCGGACTCTAAAGGGTTTAATTTTTTATCAGAATATAAATCGATAAAAATTCTCGATTTTCTAAATTTTTATTTAAAAAAAAAAAAAAAAAAAAAAAATAAAATAAAATAAATTTTTTTTTTTTTTTTTTTTTTTTTTTTTTTTTTTTATGTTTGATGTTTAAGAAAATATATTTACAATGTAGATCGGATTAAGTACATTTTTAAAAAGGAAGATTTAGCTTCTGTGTTGACTATTGCAAATGTTGACTTTCAAAAATCTTTTGATTAAAATAAAATTATTCTTCAAAAATTCTTCTAATTTTACAAGTTATCATGTAAACATAATAAAATAAGTAATTTAATTACCTTTTAGTTATTTTATTTTAATATTTTTAAAAAATTACATTTTTCAAAAATAAATACAAAAAGGTAAAAAAAAAATTAAATTACAATATTTTTTTTAATTTTACATAATAACTTTTCAAAATTCCATAATTAGGTTTTAAAAATACTATTTTTTAAATTATATTTCAAAAATTCGGTTAAATTTTTCTATAATCAATGCACAGTCTAAATCATATTTGAAAATTTAACTTATCTTGATCAACATCATAAATATATATTCTTTTAAATGAATTTACATTATAAAAAGTTAAAAAAAAAAAAAAAAAAAAAAAAAAATTTTTTTTTTTTTTTTTTTTTTTTTTTTTTTTTTTTTATGTTCGATGTTGAAAAAAAATATTTATAATGCAGATCGGATTATGTACATTTTCAAAAATGAAGACTTTGCTTTCATCTTGACTATTGCAAATTCAACCGACTTTCGAAAAATGCGGTTAAATTAAAATTATTTTTCAAAACTAATTATGAAATATTAAAATAATCGAAAGTTTTAAATACAATGATCAATTTTCGTTGAGACCAATAATAATTTCGGAAAAATAAAATTTTACTTAATACATTATTTTTTATATTGTCATTCTAAAATGGACAATAGTAAAATTTAAAAAGTTAATGGAAATTTCAAGTGAAAAAATATGTTTTTCCAATATTGGTAAAAAATTAAACGTAAAAAAATGGGGTCGGACAATGTATTGTTAACAATACATTGTCCAACCCCATTTTTTTTACTCTTAATAAATTTACTTTTATAGCTTTTAACTATAAAAAAATTATTTTATTAAGAAAAGACTTTAAAAAATAACAAATTATTAAATTTACTTTTTAAAAAAAATTCCAAGTATTTATCTCAATATGAAAAAAAATCAATAATTTTTTTTTAAAGATTTATTTTAAAACTAGTTTCAATATTGGTTCATCGTTCGACGCAAAAAAATGGGGTCGGACGAGATATTTGTTAGCCGAATTTTTTTTTTTGGCTAACAATATCTCGTCCGACCCCATTTTTTCACTCTTAATAGAATATTTTTTACTTTTTTCAATAGCTATAGAGCCATTAAAAAACAATTTTTTTCTATTAAGAATTTTTTTTAATTTCTTCTCTGATCCAATCGGCGAAGGCGGCACACTCTTGCATGCTGCAATGGCATCTTTTCGTAGTATTTTTAAATTTGTTGTGATACCCGCAGTCTCGTACGTCGGGCATCGGCAGGTCGTCGAACTTCGGACAGTCGAAATTTTCCAAGTTGACCGACGGTATGCCGAGTTTTTCTAATAAATTTCTCTCTTCTTCGCCACCCTTGTACGCCACTACGGTTTTCTCGTCCGTTTTGTAATTTTTATACAAGTTTTCCATTAAAGGTCCCAACGTGTGCAAATTTCTCACATCTTCGCGATACTGCGCCCTCAAAGAGAGTCCGTGAACGTTATGCGAACAATATCTCACGGTTTTCCAATCGTTTGTTCGCCAATCGTTTTCTTTTATCTCGGGTACGAGATGATTCAAATGAAATCGGACGCAATCCACGCGAGGTTTCGTTATCCCCGCGTAGCCCAACTCTCTCGGGTAAAAAGATGCTTTTTTGTTTTTACCTTTGATGAAAAACCCGTCCAAGTCGATGACGAGACAAATATCGTTCAGATCGATGAAGTTTTCCATGACTCGTGAGAAAAAAAAAATCAACTAAAAAATTTTCCGACGGCAAACAAAAAACAAAGTTTCAACCCCAAAAAAAAACAAAAGTTTTCCGACGGCAAAAAACAAAGTTTCAACCCCAAAAAACAACTAAAAAATTTCCAACAGCAAAAAAAAAACAAAAGTTTTTCCAACAGCAAACAAAAATTTCAACGTGAAAAAAACAAAGTATGTCTGAGAAAAATAAGCTTGGACAAACTAGTTGCAGACTGCCGATATGAGAGAAAACGCCTCTATTTATACTCAAAAACCCTTGCTTTTACTAATGTTACCCCGTAGATATCATCTTGCAATCTGTCCTTTTGAACCGTTACCAAATATCACGCGATGTTTTTCCTTCTTCCTTATCAGAAACCTATTGACCTCGACCCTTGCTTTTTTACAAATACCCCGCAGACAGACATCTTGCAATCTGTCCTAAATACTTTGAATCGTTACAAAGATGTTTTTTTTCGACCTCCTTCTCGAAACCTATTGACCTCGCATGAGATTAATTTTCTCGTGATAAAATATCTTTTTTTAACCTTTTGAACTTGTCGGATCCACTTAAAAAATTACTTTGAACCTTTACGAAATATCACGCGATGTTTTTCCGGCCTCCTTCTCAAAACCTATTGACCTCGCATGAGATTATTTTTCTAGCGATAAAATATCATTTGTTTTTTTTTCACCTTTTGAACTTGTCCGATCCACTTAAAAAAAATGTAGGAAAATATAAATAAATTTTTATTTCCATTCTCATACAAAGTTATTTATAAAAATTAAATAAAATTTTCTTCGTATGGATAATCTTTTAAACCCGATTCACCTTATTACTTTTTTACATTTATTTAAGAAATTTTTACATATTTAAAGAAAATATTAAAAAGTTATTGTTATTTATTTTATCAATATTTCAAAAATCTATAATTAGTTTTCAAAATTAATTCTATAATTAGTTTTTAAAATTAATTCTATAATTAGTTTTTAAAATTAATTAATTAGTTAATTAACAAATCATTAATTTTCAAATTTTAATTTTCAAAAATGAAAAACGACTACGTCTTGGACTCGAAGGTAAATTCAATTTTCGAAAATTTTTCTGACAGATAAACAAAGTTAAAAAAAAAAAAAAAAAAAAAAAAAAAAAAAAAAAAAAAAAAATTTTTTTTTTTTTTTTTTTTTTTTTTTTTTTTTAAGAAAAGATTTTCGAAAATTGAATTTACCTTCGAGTCCAAGACGTAGTCGTTTTTCATTTTTGAAAATTAGTTAATTTTTATTTTATTTTATTTTATTTTTTCTCCAAAGTATAAAACTATATATAAATATTTATTTCTACCGAATTTTTTCAAATATTCATTTTCCTGTCTTCGAACTATTTTGGTTATTGAAAGCAAATTACAATTGAATAATTATTTTAGAAGTTAAAAACTAAAGCCTTACCTTTTTAATTGTTTTTATTATTTTTTAATCTTGTAAAAACATGTAATTTATTATTTTTTAATCTTGTAAAAACATGTAATTTATAATTTTTCTATTCTTGTAAAAACATATAATTTATAATTTTTCTATTCTTGTAAAAACTTATAATTCTATAATTTTTCTACTTTTGTAAAAACTTACAAAGTTTCGAATAATTTTTATCGACAAAATATTACATAACATGAATTGTCTGTCCGGATTAACTTATATACGATAAAATATTTGATGAAATTTACAATAAAAAGCATAGAATTCCGATTGGCTAAAGCGATGTTTTCTTGTCCTCGTACTCAGTGAGGTGCGAAACGGTCATTTCTCGGGAAATAAATTCAAGCTATTTTCAAATATAACTTTTTATAACCCGTCTTATATGTTAAAGTTGTTTTATATTCGAGCTGTCTAAATTTTACTTCGACAGAGTCACGGACCAAACAATGAACTTATATACGACAAAATATTTGATGAAATTTATAATAAAAAATCAAAATCATAGAATACCGATTGGCTAAAGCGATGTTTTCTTGTCCTCGCACTCAGTGAGGTGCGAAACGGTCATTATAAATTCTGCCCATATATCTAAATATTACATAACATGAATTATCTGTCCACGGACCAAACAATGAACTTATATACGACAAAATATTTTTTAGGCTGCTGAAAAATTTGCAAGTTCACCGGGAAACGCTAAAATGTTTTTAGACATTTCGAGAACAATATCCTAATTTAGCGATAACAAATCGTAAGTTTAAGCATATTAAAGATTTCTAATAAAATATTTGACGATCGAGGCTGCTGAAAAATTTACAAGTTCATCGGGAAAAACGCTAAAATGTTTTTAGACACTCAAAAATGAAAAGACATTTCGAGAACAATATCCTAATTGAGCGATAACTTATCTTGATCTTTTTGTAATTACTGCTAGTTTGAAATTCTTGTTTGAAATTATAACGTAGAAAACGCTAAAATGTTTTTAAGACACTCAAAAACGAAAGACATTTCGAAAACAATATCCTAATTTAGCGATAACAATCTATCATAATTTATCTTGGTCTTTTTGTAATAACCTACTAGTTTGAAATTATAACGTAAGTTGAGCTGAAAAATTTGCAAGTTCACCGGGAAACGCTAAAATGTTTTTAGACACTCAAAAATGAAAGACATTTCGAGAACAATATCCTAATTTAACGATAACAATCTATCATAATTATTTTCTATTGTTCTTTCAGAGAATTAACTAATTTTTATATCGTTACTCGAAAAATATTATATTTATGAAACTGGAAGATTATCAAAAAGATATTTTTTATTGGAAAACGATTTGATATTTAAAAAGCAATCTCATTTGTTTTTTTTTGTAAATGATTTTGATTAGCGCGGACCCTTGTTTTTACAAAAGTTGCCCCGTAGACAGACCTGACCTCGCATGAAATCACTTTTTTCATCGTGAACCCGTCCCAAATACTTTGAACCGCGATGCTCTCGACCTCACGATCAATTTTGTAGAATTTGATTTCAAAATCTTAACCCCGATAATCTAGTTTATCTTTTTCTCACGCAAAATAATTTAGAAAAAGATAAACGCATTTCTTTTTCCCCGTGACCTCGATTCTCACGAAATCACGCGACCTGATAAAGATACAAAGTGCAAAAAGTTCAAGTGTTTTGTTTTTTTTTCCTTTTCGAGAAGGAAGAAAAAAGAAACGTGTTTTTATCGAGATATCAGAGGTCAAATGTCCCTCGATGCAAAGTTCAAAAAGGCGTATATATAGCGACGGATTTTCAGTCGGTCTTTCAATTTTTTGGCGTTCTCATTGCTCTGCATTTGTGAGTTAGATCTTTTTTTACATTATTGCGATGGAATGTGTAATATGTTTAGATTTGATATTACAAGACAAATATTGTTTAGCCTGTGGACATGCCTATCACAGGACTTGTTTGAAATCCTATTTTGATCATTTGTCGGTTAAATCTACTTTCGAATGTTCCATCTGCCGAAGAAATTGTTTTTATCGTTGGCTCGAAAACGATTTGAACAAGTCTCGAGTTTCAGACGGGGAGCAGAGCCTCGAAGTGCAAGAAGAGACATCGAATTCATCTACGAACTCTCGAGACGGTCCAGAAAATTTCCAATCTCCTCCAAATGATTCGGAGCCGTCGAGCACCCGCCCGGTTTCGTTATACCTGGAATTGCTCTCTTCCGAAAGAAACTTCGAAGTGCCAGAACAGACATTGAATTCCTCTGCGAACTCTCGAGACGACCGAGAAATTTTCCAATCTCCTCCCGATGCTGCTGAACCGTCGAGCACCGGCCGTCCTCTTCTTCAATCGAGATATTTTCAATCCCGACCATCGACTTCTAGAAGAAATGTAAGTTTGTCACTTTCTGAATCCTATCGTCTAGCTAAAGATCTCCAAATAGATTTTAAAAGGTCGTGCCTTTTACTTCATAATAATAATTTCAATATGATAAAATTAGTTTCTTTAAAATTTAACAAATTGAAATGCAGTGTCCGGGAAAAAGAAAAAATTCAACGTTTATTACTTAGATATGAATTTTTAAAAGATGAAAATATGAGTTTCTTAGCAGAATTTAATAAAACTTTTAATGATATTTTAATGAGTCGATAAATATTTTTTTTATCTTTTATATATGCAACTTACATTTCTTCTACTTTTTTTGAGAAAAAAATATATTCATTTTAAATATTATTTGTTTTGTAAATATTATTTATGTATAATAAAACTTTTGTTATCTATTTGTATTTGTTTGTTTTTTTTCTTTAAGTTACATTGAAAGTCTTAATGATTTTTTATAGTGTAAAGCTATAAAAGGTAAAAAAAATTAAGAGTAAAAAATGGGAGTTGGACAAAGTATCGTTGATCATAGTTTTTTTATGGCCAACGATACTTTGTCCAACTCCCATTTTTTGCGTTAAACTATTATCCAATATTGAATTATATTGAATTATATTTAATTTTTTTTTTTTTTTTTTTTTTTTTTTTTTTTTAAATTAATTTATTATTTCGAGTCCAAGATTTAATCATTAATTATTAATTAATTAATAAATAATATTTTTCTATGATTCATTTTCCATGTCAATATAAATATATGACAAAGAAATTTTATAACCTTAAATGTTAAAGTTGTTTTATCTTCGAGCTGTCTAAATTTTACTTCGACAGAGTCAGATTAACAATTACTTTCGGAAGCCGCTTTCAAATATAACTTTTTATAACCTGTCTTAAATGTTAAAGTTGTTTTTCGGAAGCCGTTTTCAAATATAACTTTTTATAACCTGTCTTAAACTTTTTATAACCTGTCTTGCAGTGAAGTATTTCAAAATGTTTTTAATGGTGATAATCATAGACTTATCACCTGATAGTCATAGATTTTTCACCTGAAAATGAAAAGTTTCCACTTGAAAAAGAAAGATTTTCACCTGAAGATGAGCAATTTTTCAAAAAATGAATTAGAAAAACTTAGTTGATCCTCTGAAAGAACAAATGAAAATACATCGCTGAATTATTTATAACGAAGCGAAAGGGCCGAACCGATATCTATATTGCCAAGAAAATACCGTCCGCATTCTATTTATCCGATTCATAACCGAGTAAAAGAACCGGATCAATGTCTATGTTTAATGCATCATCCATATTGCCTTGGATCTGAGCGATGAAAATTTGTCCGTGCCTTTCAAAGAAGATAAAAAATAATGTATGTACATATAAAAAATAATGCATGTAAAATTCTATTTTTTTAGAATCATCCCTAAAACTTTTAAAATTTAAATATTTACTATTGTGCATTTTAGATGGCAATATAAAAATATTTTTATTTTTCAGAATCATCTCAAAACTTTTTTTAATTTAAATATTTACTATTGTCCATTTTAGAATGAAAATATAAAAAATAGAGTAAAATTCTATTTGAGTCTTTATTTTTCCGAATCAATCCTAATTTTTTTTAATTAAAAATGTTTACTATGGTCCATTTTAGAATGGTCTTTATTTTCCCGAATTACCGTGAATTTTTTTTTAAATTACAAATATTTACTATGGTCTATTTTAGAATGATGATAAAAAAATTAATTCGTCTTAATTTCCAAATCTTTTACTTATCTCAAAAAATTTTTAGATTATAAATATTTACTATGGTGAATTTTAGAATGATTTTTCCCCATCAGGTGGAAATCTTTCTCCATCAGGTGGAAATCTTTCCTCATCGGATGAAAAATAACTTACATAAACATAATATTCTTCAAGTTTGCAGCATACCTTTCTTTGTCATATACGTTAATTGGTGTTGACATTAAAAATATAAATTAGAAAATACTATGTCCAAGTCCATTTGAATGGATAATGAAATTATTACATTAATTATTTTCACCTTTAATCTTTAAAGAAATGGGGAAAATATAACTCTGAAAATATTACATATAAATTTGAATGAAAAGTTTTATATATGTTTTTTAACCCTCACTCTTTCAGTTAGTCAAAAATAAATATATTTTCATCTTTGATAACCTGCTTTTCGTCACAATAAATTTATCTAGTCCTATCAATATCATATATATTAAAATTCAACCAACACTTGAAAAAAAAAAAAAAAAAAAAAAATTTTTTTTTTTTTTTTTTTTTTTTTTTTTTTTTTTTTCAAAATTGAAAATGATTAAATTAAAGTAATTTATTTTTCAAATTGAATATTTATTTGTTTTTATTTTTTAAAATAATTCATTGATCAATTAATTTTCAAAATGAAAACTACATCTTAAATTCAAATAAAATTTATTTTTTAATCTTTTTATATTTATTTACTTATATATTTATTCTTTATAATTTTAATATTTATAAAATAAATAGAAATTAAAAATTTTTTTAATTCTTATATTGAGTTTTCGAAAATCGACACACAGTCTAAGTTATCATTTATAATAAATTTATTTAAACCTATCAATATTGTAAATTTATATTTTCTTCAATTTAAAAAAAAAAAAAAAAAAAAAATTTTTTTTTTTTTTTTTTTTTTTTTTTTTTTTTTTTTTTTTTTTTACATTTTTGACCTTTAAAGAAATGGGGAAAATATAACTCTGAAAATATTACATATAAATTTGAATGAAAAGTTTTATATATGTTTTTTAACCCTCACTCTTTCAGTTAGTCAAAAATAAATATATTTTCATCTTTGATAACCTGCTTTTCGTCACAATAAATTTATCTAGTCCTATCAATATCATATATATTAAAATTCAACCAACACTTGGGAGGAAAAAAAAAAAAAAAAAAAAAAAAAAAAAAAAAAAAAAAATTTTTTTTTTTTTTTTTTTTTTTTTTTTTTTTTTTTTGAAAATTAAATTTTCCTTTGAGTCTAAGATGTAGTCGTTTTCATTTCTAAAAAATTAATTAGTTAATTAATCAATCATCGATTAATAAATCAATTATTTTTTAAAAATGAAGACTACATTTTGGACTTGAAGAAAAATCAACTTTCGATTTTTTTTTTTTTTTTTTTTTTTTTTTTTTTTTTTTTTTAAGTTAATTATTAATTTTAAAGAAAATAATTTCTTTGTTTTATAAATTTAAATAATCTCAAGTTTTTAAAAAATTATAGATATCAATCAAAATTATATTATTTAATATTTGTTAGACAAAGTAGCGAATTTCGTATTCGATTTAAAATTTTCTTCAAGTTAGGTTTTTCGTCCATCAACCAAAGGTTATCCACTTTCCGTCTTTGGATACGGTAATTTTTGAAATCTCTACCAACTGTTCTCTAATCCAGTTTGCATAAGCGGCACATCTCTCTTTGGGACACGAAAATTTTTTATTAACATCGCGGGCGTGGTAATCGCATTTCTTTTTTTCCGGCATCGGTAAACATTTAAAGTCGGGACATCCAAAGTTTTCGAGATTGACTGTGGGTATTTTGAGAGAATCCATCAATGCTTCGATCCACGGATCCCCTTTATAGGCTACAATCGGTTTGTCTTCGGTCTTATGCGATTCGTATAACTTTTTTATGTCGGATTTCATATTTTCATATTTCTCGACCACTTCTTGGTCAACGGGGGTAAATGGTAAACCATGCACTTCACTCGTCATATTTTTAATAGTCTCCAATTCCTTCCCAAAAAACTGCCGTCGAATTTTTTCTCGAATTCTCGACCCGTGCTCTTCGTATTCCTTTTCCATGCCGGCCTCTTTTAGAAATTCCTTGACACCTTCAAATGGGTTTTCGAATAATGTCTCTTGCATTTTCGTCAGATCGTACCTCTGTGAGTCGTTTGTACCGTCAATGAGGGATTCGTATCCAAATTCTCTCGTGAGAAAGAATTGGTAAATGGGAAAACCATCCATATCTACCACCAAACAAATATCGGATAGAGAAACATCCATAATTACCTTACCGTTTAATAAAATTAATAAAGTTACACGGAGTATGTTAACTATTTATATGTTTTAGATGATGTAAAAAAAAAAAAAAAAAAAAAAAATTTTTTTTTTTTTTTTTTTTTTTTTTTTTAATTGATTAATTAATTAATTAATTAATTTTAAAGAAAATAATTTCTTATTTATTTCATAAATGTAAACAATCTGAAAGTTTTTTAAAAACATTATAGATGCATAATCATATTATTTAATGTTTGTTAGATATTTTCAATTATATATAATTTTTCTTTTATAGCATCATCTTTAACGGTAGCCTTGGTATATTGATCATGTAACCATGCGTTTTCTTTTTTCAAACTAGTTTTTTCTTCTTTTAAAATATTAATTTCTTGTTTTAAGGTGTCATTTTCGTTTTTCAAAGTAGCAAATTTCGTATTCAATTTAAAATTTTCTTCGTGTAACCAGACATTTTCTTCCTTCAAGTTAGCTTTTTCGTCCGTCAACCAAAGGTTTTCCGCATTTAATTTGACATTTTTTTCGTTTAATTGGACATTCTCTTCATTCAACCTGTTTAAGTCTCTATTTTGCAAATAATCCAATTTTTCCCATAACCGTTTAATTTCTAAGAGCAACAATTTATTTTCAATTCGAAGTTCTTCTATTTGTCCGCATTTATCCTTTTCAATTAAAAGTTGTTCGATTTCTTTACATCCATCCGTCGTCATCTTTATTCGTTTTTTAAAAATGATTATTATCTATATTTTTTTATAACCAATATAGGATGTATACGTTGGGAGATGAATGATAACTATTGAAAATTGGAGTCGAATTAATTCGATTGATATTCAAAATTATTATTATTATTATTATTATTATTATTATTATTATTATTATTATTATTATCAATCGGTTAAATATTATAATGGATTTTTTTTTTTTTTTTTTTTTTTTTTTGTTGGGGGGGGGTCAGCGCTCGATTAATTTTTCTGGTGACTGTAAGAGAAGATTCTCAATACCGCAAAACTAAGAACTCTATTATATTTACGGTACCTAGCAATACAATACATTATAATTTAAAAAATGTATAATAATGATTATTTATTTAAAAAAAATAATAATAAAGTTATTACAATATTTTAATTTTGCAATAAAAGCAAAAAATATATAAAATACAAAATCCATCATGGATATTTTTCAAAACGCCCTAGCTTCTAAAAAATCAACTATTTTACACGGTCATTATGGCCGATATCCTTCTCTCGTACAGTTTTATTTAAATGCCATACCAGAACTGGAAATCGCATCGGAATACGAATTATTATTTTGGTATCGTCATCCCAAAAGGCATTTTTCTTCTCGTCGTCTTTTACGCGTTTTAATCGAACCTTCCTTCGATGCGATCGTACCTCACGATGATACGTGGACCATCGTGCTGACAAGTCATTTGCGACTCATCTGGGATCCCCGTAATACGCGAATCGAGAAATGCGAAAAACCCTCATCGTTTCTTATTCCAAAACCGATTCGAGCGGAAGAAAATCAAAAGATAGTCGTGCCTCCTTCGAGTCACGTCTGGCCTTATCTCGAAAGTTTTTCCGACGATCCAATTCGTATCGATTTGTCTTTAGCGGAAAACTCTCACGAAGCTTATTTAAAACTTTTAACGACCATCGATCTTCTCAACGCATTATCAGTATGGTCGTTATCGATTAGAGAACATTTACGCCGAGATTTAATTGACAAATTGAATCCGAACGATTCAAAACTCGATAATTTTATTATAGAAATTTTAACTCGATAAAATTATATATTTTTTTTACATGTATAAAGAATAGTAGATAAATTTTCTTTTTAATCGTTTAAAATATAATACACGGGTAAAAAACTTTTGACTCTTGGAATAAAACGACCTCTTGATCGATATCTTATATTTTCTCCATATTTACTTATATAATTGGCCATGGTAGCAACCTCTATGCCCGGACACGGATAAGGTAATAATTTTGATCGTTCGTGAGAATGATATACTTTCGGCACGGGTCTTCCGGTCGACAATACGATTCGTTTCACATGAGGATAACCACAGACGATACTAAAAAATCGATATTGAGATTTTCCTCGAACATATAATACGGCGTGCAAAGGAACATATTTATGTAATTGATTCAACCAATCGTCGATTTGTAACTTCCATTCGTACACCCTCGGAGAAATCAGATGGTCGCTAAAATAATCGGAATTACAAAAACGATGGGGATTAAATATTCTAGATTTCATATTTGCCAAATCTTGTAATGAAATACGTTGTTGTAAGGGTAAAGGTGCTATGCGAAATATATTTACTTCGGTCGGATTAACGGCAAAAGCAATTTCCAACGGTATACAACAATCATCGTTATTGCTTAGCCAAAAGGCTTCGGAAAATACTATAACACCTTGCGAAGACATGTTTGATAAACGTTTGGAAAATCCTATGCTTTTTATAAGGTTATAAAAAAAAAAAAAAAAAAAAAAAAAAAAAATTTTTTTTTTTTTTTTTTTTTTTTTTTTTTTTTTTTTAATAATATTTTAAAATAAACAAACTTTTCCAAGCCATATTATTATTCACAAATGGTTTTTTAAATAAAATTTTCGATAAAGTGCCATAGTTGCCACTTCGGTCGCAGGGCAAGGATAATATAAAAGTTTTGATCGTTCGTGGGAATGAAAAGTTTTTGGTACGCTAACTCCAGTCGAAATTTTAATTCTTCTTACATTCGGATAACCACAAATCCTTTTAAAAAACCAATATTGAGAACGTCCTCGTACATACAATGAAGTTTGTCGAGGAATGTGTACGTATAGTTGATTCAACCAATTGTTGATTTGTAACTTCCACTCGTAAATTTCTGGAGGAATCAAACGATCATCAAAACAATCTGAATTGTAAAATCGATCGGTATTATATATTCTGGATTTGATATTTGCAAGATCTTCTAAAGTCAAACTCTGATACGAGGGTAATGGAGCCAATCGAAATACATTTACTTCGGTCGGATTAATTGCAAAGGCAATTTCTAAAGGAATGGGTTTTTCGTTTTGAATATTCAACCAAAACGCTTCAGCAAACATACTGTTACGTTTAAAAAACATGATTTTCTATAAAATTGTAAAAAATATATACTTAAAAATAATCAAAGTCTTCTTATATATTTGAAAATACAGTCTTAAAAAAAAAAAAAAAAAAAAAAAAAAAAAAAAAAAAAAATTAATTTTTTTTTTTTTTTTTTTTTTTTTTTTTTTTTTTTTTCCTCAAGAATTTATGTTATAAAAAGATTCTTTATTTTAAAAAATTAATTAATCAATTTGTTAATTAACGAATAATCAATTAACTAATTTTCAAAAATGAAAACGACTACATCTTGGACTCAATTTTCGAAAATCTTTTCTAACATTTTTTTTTTTTTTTTTTTTTTTTTTTTTAATTTTTCTTCGAGTCCGAAGTGTAGTTGTTTTTCATTTTAGAAAAATGGGAGAAAACTATGTTGATTGGGAAATCCTTCATTTTCAGTTTCTAAATCAATACGACTCGCATGAATTTTATACATTTCGATTTTTATTGGAATATCAAATTTTTTATAACGTACACAACATTGAAGAGATTCATCACAAAAGTTTTCATATTGATCGTTTTTTAATATTTTAAATAAAGGCACCCTTTTACACAATGTACACCAATTCTTTGAACTCGTTACAAAAACCATCATCTCCAAATCTGTTAAATTACAACATTCTATTATAAAATAATTTCTTCTTACATAACGTTCCTCCGCACAAAAAAACAATTTCATACACGTTAAACACATTTGAAATTTTTCTGGCAAACATTCGATCGTTTCAAAATTAAATCGAACGAAAAATAGAGAAAATGGTAAATAATTGTGGCTCAATATTTGAAAAACATTGTTTGGATAAATCTTGTTGTGAATATATACGATAAATTCTTTTTTAAATACAACGTCTTGTTGAGAAAATAATTGAAATAAATCAATTTTAAAATTTTTGAAATTTTTCCACCCATTATATTTAGTAATTTTAAAATATTTTCGACTTTGACGAACAGCATTCTGTAAAACGGAATTGGGTAAATTTAAATTTTCAATATCATGAAAATTATTAATATTTTTCCATATTGTTTTTAAACAAAAATCTTCTAGAAAAAAATATTTCCGTAATACGCGACAAGATTTAAAAGGATCGATATAATATACCAAATTATTTGTGGGATATAAAATATTTATTTTAAAACCACACGTAATATTTTTCCAAACATCTTTGTTAATAACGTCCGACGAATGAAAAACTATATGAATATGTGGTATTTTTGCATAATAATGTTTAACGCATTCTATTTCTTTTATAACTAGATTTTTTATGGCTTCATTATATTGATGAAATGTATTTTTTCGTTTTTCCAACACTAAATGATAGATAAATTTAATTTTTTTATTTTTATAGTAAAATCTAGACAAATAATAATCACTACCATATAATTCTGTATCTTCGTCATCAGATTCTTCATTACACATTTATATTATATATTTTTCGTCAAAATATCACGGTATTTTTTTTTCAACAATATTAGTATTTTCGTTTCCCTCTTTGTGCTCATTTAAATATTTTAACATTAAGAAATTTAATATTAATTTAAGATCCTTGTCGTATGATGAAGTATAGTAAAGAGTCAGTCCGATGGACATTAAAATGAAAATAATCCATAACATTATTCGTTCTTATTCTTAAAAAGAAATAAGTGTAAAAAAAAAAAAAAAAAAAAAAAAAAAAAAAAATGTTTTTTTTTTTTTTTTTTTTTTTTTTTTTTTTTTTTAAACTTATGAATTGTATAATCTCATTGAAATTATCTTATCCATTCATATATTATTTTCCAATTTCTTTAAATGTTGAATCTAAATTATTTCGTTCATGGTATATTTACACAATTGATATTTTTGAATTTTTATGGGATTGATGAACGTCTTATAATATTTCTCAACCTTTTCCTCAGTTAATACTTGAAATAAAGGAATTTGTTTGCATAAGCGACACCAATGTTTCTTACTTTTTACAAACTTTTGAGCGTTGTGCGCATCTACAATAGAGAAATAGCGATCAATTAAACACTCTTCTCCATAAAAAAATAATTTCATGCATAATTTCATGCATTTCAAACACATACGAATCCTTTTTTTATCCTTTACAAAGAAAGATCGAATATAATAAAATTGATCGGTTAATTCTCTTTTTTGAGACATGTGATACGTTCGACTATGAAAATAGTATGCGCTATATTTGTCGAATGCTGTATCTATTTCAGAAAATAATATTTCAATAGGCTTTTTTTTCAAAGAATCCTTGAAACTTTGTAATAAACTGTTATATGTTTCTTCAAACTGAGTAGTACGTACATTATATTTATAATGTTTTTCAACAGCTTTTTGTAAAAGTCTAGTAGGTAAATTTAAATTCTCGATATCATGAAAATATATAATATTATTCCATACCGTTTTAAAAGACCAATCTTCTAACGTAAAAAAATAATATTCCCAATACTCAAGTGTTATTATGTATTTATTACTTATGTTACCCATATCTTTGAGGATCGATTATACACATTGGAACTTTATCATGTTTAAAATGATTTGAAAAAATTGATAACGGCCAATAAAGCTTATATATAGCTAAGTTACGCCCACGCTCCTTTTTTTTACATGTTTATTGTATTTGCAATATATGCTATAATACCAAATATTCGAATCAAAGAATATAATGTATTTTTAACCCAACATGATTGAAATGATGATAAAACATTTTCCCGTTTCATTGCAAAATCGTAATTCGTTATTTCTAACCAACCATGATGATCTTCTATCCACGATTCCAATTTTTGTTTCACTATCCGTGAAAAAGTTTCATATATTGTATCCACAAATGTTATCGGCATATTTTGACGAATACCCATAATAGTATATTCTCCGACAAAAACGAAAAATGTTACGATTCGACTCCAAGTTATATTTTCATTAAAAAGTTCATTCGCTACACCTACTAATACGTAAGAACATGTCGTATCCTCATCGTAATTATCGATTTCCGTACAAATCCTTTTTATTTCTGTCCCATAATTTGATCTAAATAAATCTAAAATATTTACTATACTGTTCAACACCTCTTTTTCCTTTTTATTTCTAGCCTCAACAACTTCGAATGTGTGGTAATTTTTCAATAAATATAAAAAAACATTTTTAAGAATATAATCCGTGCGGACGAAATCTTTAGTTGAATGATAGTTTTCATGAAACGAAGCCATTTGCCAATTTGTTGATATTGAGCATACTTTTTATATACTTTGTGAAAAAAAAAAAAAAAAAAAAAAAAAAAAAAAAAAAAAAATTTTTTTTTTTTTTTTTTTTTTTTTTTTTTTTTTTTTTTTTAATACACATTTGCCTGAGATAAGAAATAACAAATCATTTAGCCTCTTAAATTTAACTTTTTATACTGCAAGATTTTCATACTCAGATAATCTTCTTTTTAATTCAACAATTTCAGTTTCTCTCAAATACTCGATTTTGTTCTGAAGCGAATCATTTTTGTTCTGAAGCGTGTCGATTTTCTCTTCGGCAATTTTCAATCTATGTTTCAATTCTCTAATTTCTTCTTCGCGGCGCTGTTCCATATCTGCTCGTAAATTTTCATATTTATTTTGTAATTCTTCCAATTTGTTTTTCAAATCCGCGTTTTCTTTTTCCAATTCTTCGCACCGGTTCACGAACGGTTTCGCACAATTCAAACAATCTCGTTGCCTGGGACACGTTTCCCACCAATCGTCTCCCACGACTCGATAAAACAACGCGTGATCTTCTATGTCATTTTTCAACCTTTTACATTTTCGTTTTTCGATAAAATAAATTTTTTTTCCTTCGTTGAGATGTAAATAGTGATCCGTGACCTCTTTGGAAACTTTAAATTTCTCTGTCACCGGTAACGCTAAATTCATCGTTATCTCGGGTAAATTTTTAACTTGAACTTTCCATTTCGAACCGATCCTTTCAATCGGCACCCAAAGCAATTTTTTGGGATCGTAACGGTTATATTTCTGTCTGATCAACTGCATGATACCGTCGTTCCACATAGTCGCCAATACCAATCTGTAATCCGAAGGTAAAGTTTCCGAGATGCAAAAATGATTTTCTTTTCTACCGCTTCTCTTTTTGATTTTTTCGGGAAAATATAAATCGTCCTCCTCGTCAAAATACTTTTCGTATCCGTCTTCGCGAAAGCTAAAATTACAACCCGATTTGCGCTGACTCAGATATCCCATCGCGTTCACCAAATGCATTTCGCATTCGATCGGTCTGTATATCTTACATTTGAATCCGGGATAAGGTTTTCGTACTCTTTTGGATACGGCGACCTTTTTCCACACGCGTCTGAAATCGTCCATAGAACGCGAAACCACGATCACGTGTCGATGTTGTCTGAAACGAGCCTCCGATTCATTTCCGCCGTCGCACCAACACGAAAAAGGTATGGTTTTGACACTTCCCTCGCCGAAATCGTCCTCGTTGTCTTTTTCCATCGCTCGAACGAAACTTTCATAAACCACGGCTCGCACCATCACGTGCAACCATACGCAACTCCCTCGGACGTATTTCTGAACACACGCGGCCGCTAAATTCAAAGTTTCGTCTTTGAAAGGCACGGATAATAATTCGTCGCTCAGATCCAAAGGACAGACGGGTTCGGTGTAATATTTCTCGATACAGGAAATTTTCCCGTGATCGAAAAAGTTTAATTTCTCACACATGGGCGCGAAATCGAATAATTGTAATTTCGCGACTTTTTTCGAAGAACCCTCTTGTTCGCTTTTTCGTTTTGAAGCGAAAGTCGCGCGAATTTTAAATTTCTCATAACATTCCAAAAGATGCTTCGCCCCCTCGGTTTTTCTTTCGAACGTCGCATCTCCTAAACACCAAACACAGCATCGTTTAAAATTCACTCCGTGCTCCGTTTTACAATGTTTTTCGTATTGATTCGAAGCGATACATATTCCGCAGTTCAAATACGGACACGTTAACGGAAACGCATTTCTACTCACAGTATTTGAATATCGCTTTAAATCTTTGTCTTGAACCATAATATAATATTATATAAATTTATAATAAAGTCCAAAATATTTTTAAACAAGATCGAATACAACAATTAAAGGCTAAAAATACAAAAAAAATATACGGAAATCATCCAAATTTATAGCTAAGAAAAATGTCTCAGAAGTTTTTTTTAAAAAGCCATTTTCCTATAGTAAAAAAGGCTCGCGCTTTTGTAGATAAATTTCATAGGCAACGATCGGGTTTTGCCAGATTTAAAATTTTAAAAAATATCGAAAAAGCAAATCTCCGAGATTGAAGTCAATCATTTAGTTTTTCTAAAAATAGTAACAATGACGTCATCGTTTCTGAAAATAGAATGTAGCAGAAAATGTTTTGTGAAAAAATCTTAGTTTGCGAAGCCGAGCAACTTATATATACATTTGTTGAGAAAATAAATTTAAAAAAAAAAAAAAAAAAAAAAAAAAAAAAAAAAAATGTTGAGGAAAAAAAAAAAAAAAAAAAAAAAAAAAAAAAAAAAAAAAAAATTTTTTTTTTTTTTTTTTTTTTTAATTATTATTGTGATGATGAATTTTGTTTCTTAACAAACTGGAGTTCCATTTCCAAATCTTCATTTTTCCTTTTTAAACATTTAATTTCATTCTGTAATTCATCACATTCTGCCATAATGGGTTTTGCACAATTCAAACACGATTGTTGCAAAAAGCACGGAGTCCACCATTCATCACCCACGACATGATAAAATAGATAATAATCTGTCGCGTCAGTTCTAGAACGTCGAAAATATATCTTTTTTCCATCGGTGAGGTGAAAAAACAAATCCGTGGGTTTATTAGACGGTCGAAAGTTTTTAGAAACTGGAAGTGTCAGATCAAGCCGTATATCGGGTAAATGTTTAACTTGGATGCGCCATTTCCCATCGATGAGTTTCATGGGAACTTGCAATAGTTTTTTTGGGTCGGCGCGGTTGTATCGTTGATGAATCCATTCCATGATACCGCCATCCCATTGCGTGACCAATGCCAATCCGTAATCTTTCGGTAGGGTTTCTAATATATAAAAATGATTAGCTTTTCCACGTATTTTTATCCCGTCTTGAAAAGTAAATTTACAGTTGGATGTACGTTGGCTCACGTAACCCAAAGTATTGACTAAATGTAACGCAGACTCGATGCGATTGTGTATCACGCACTTGAAATTCTTGTAAGGTTTGTCTTCCGATTTAATTTTTTGTTTCTTGTAATCGTCGAAAAGTCTCTCGGCCGGGAAAACGACGATCATGTGTCTGTGTTGTCGATGGTGCGTTTCCGATTCGTTTCCTCCGTCGCACCAGCAAGAAAAAGGAAGAATTTTTATTTCACCCTGGTAAGAATCTATGATATTTAAAAAATTTTCAAAGACAAAAGCTCGCACGATTACGTGAAACCACAGCGCATCATCATCCTTTTCGAGATATTTCCGCACGCAGGAAGCCGCTAAATTTAAGCCATTATCTATAAATGTTACCGGAAGCGGTTCTAATTCGATCGGCCAAATTTGTTCATAACATTTCTTTGATAAAATGGGTTCATGTCCAAAGAAGTTTCGCTTTTCACACATTGGCGTCAGATCGAAAAATGTCATCGTATCAGATGGTGAATCAACTGAATCGTTTTCACTTTTTCGTTTTTCAGCAGCGATTACACGATATTTGAATTTTTTATAACATTCTAAAAGATGGTCGGCATTGTCTTTTTTCTTACCCTTTTCCCACTCCCATTTTCCACACCAAACGCAACAAAGTTTACGGTCCAACTTGTGGTTATTCGCGCAATGATTTTCAAATTCACTTGCCAAAAGACGTATTCCGCATTTCGAGTGCGGACACAAAAACGGAACGGTGTCCCGAGAAAGAACTTTACGATATCCATTTATTTTGTAATAAACCATCATGCAATGTTAAGAATATATATTGAAAAGTGAAATTTCATAGGCAACGATTTGGGTTTTGCCGGATTTTAATTTAAAAAAAAACAAATCTCCAAGATGAGGAAAATCAATTTTTTTAGTTTTCTAAAATAGTAACAATGACGTCATCATTTCTGAAAATAAAATGTAGCAGAAAATGTTTTGTAAAAAAATCTTACGTTTTAGAAACGAAGTAACTTATATATAGTGTTTCTTGGAGGAAAAAAAAAAAAAAAAAAAAAAAAAAAAAAAAAAAAAAAATTTTTTTTTTTTTTTTTTTTTTTTTTTTTTTATTTATAATTCTGAAAATTATAAAATAATTAAATTAAAAAATTATAATATCTAATATTATAAAATAAAAAAATTATAAAATGTTAGATATTATAAAAACTAAAATTAATGTAATGTGATTTTTTAAAAAAAGAAAATATATTTATGGGAAATATATGTATTTTATAACCGTTTTCTATAGTAATAGAATATCAAAATAAGTATGCCTAGTAAGACTTCTCAGCTTACCCTTTTTGATTTAAATAATGATGTGTTATCAATTCTTTTTAATGACTATATTGCGATTCACGATAAACTAAAGTTATTAAATTTACCCGATTTTCACGAAAAATTATCAAATCCTAATCTTTGGTCGATTCCCTACGATGAATTTTTCGGATTTATGTATGCGATTCGAATCATGAAATCGGGTTGGTATCTCGACAATAGCAACGATGCCTGTTATATATCCGTAGATGAAAAAAATGCGTCTTTATCCGTACGTTATTTTAATTATTTGAACGTTGAAAAATTAGACGAAACTTATCCGTCTCTAGACGATCTGATAAAAGGTGGTATCGATCATGTGAAAAAGGTAAGTGAAAATTTGGATTGGGATTATTTTAATTATTATCTTCAATATGAATTTCCAGAATTTTATTTTCCGGTCGATAAGATAGAAGACATCCAATTTTATAGCATATCTCCCAATATTACGGTCGCTGTGAACCATTCTTTGAAAACCCTTCGTTGGCCCGGTAATATTTTTATGGTAAAAGGTCCTAAAATTTATCATTTCAAAGAAAAATGTATCGTGACTATTGATGACGAACCGCATCATTCAATACGATGGGGAAAAAATAAAAAATTAATTACAAAATGCATTTACAAAAATCAATGTTTTTGTAGAAAAGGAAAATATCTTTTTCCCATAAAAGGTTATTGGAAAGAAGATAAAAGTTACAAGTATAGTATAACCAATAATAATTTATCTTATGATGAATATACATCGTTGTATCATAAATTATGTCTTTATAGAAACGAAAAACCAAAAAAAGTATTACCCGTTGATACTTTTTGGAAAGAAGATAAAAATTATCCTGTAACATTGAATGAAGAAAACACAATGTATGATTATAGTAAACATAATGTATTTTACGATCAAATAACTGAATTGTACAACATTAAAAAAGAAATAATCTTTAATAATAAGGACGATCGGAGATATACTCATTACTATTATAATCAAATTATTGATAATTAAAAAAATATAGATTCATTAAAATATAGTTTTAACGTCTTTAATGATTGAATAACTTTAATTTTTCAACAAAGAATTCGTGTCTCAAGTTTAATCTCAATTTTTCATTTTCCGTTTTCAAGTCTTGATTTTCCTTTTCTAATTTGTCGCATTGTATTTTAAGGGATTTTGCACAATCGAAACACATTTGTTGGTGATAGTTAGGGGTCCAATAATCATCGCTCACGATATTGCACAACGAATAATAATCTGTATTTTCGATTTCAGAGCGTTGAAAATATATCTTTTTTCCATCCGTCAGAGAAAGGAACAGATCCGTGGGTTCACGAGACGGTCGAAAATTTTTAGAAACGGGGAGCGATAAATCGAGTGGTATATCGGGTAAATATTTGATTTTGATGCGCCATTTACCATCGATGAAATCCATAGGTAACCACAAAATACTTTTCGGATCAGTGAAACGATAACGATCACTAATCCAATCCATGATGCCTCCTTTCCATTGCGTGACTAATATCAAGTCGCTATTTTTAGGTAGGGTTTCCGATATATAAAAATGTTTCGGAGTGCCACTTTTAAATTTTTGATGAATATTAAATCTACAAAGAGATATACGCTGGCTCACATAAGTCAAAGCATTGACCAAACGTAGTGCGTCGTATATAAGAAACCTTTTCATAATTATTAACGTCGGCTTAAATCTTTTCTCGAAATCATGTAAATGTTTACGGGTCGGGAAAACGACGATCATGTGTCTGTGTTGTCTGAGGCGAGTTTTCGATTCTTTTCCTCCGTCGCACCAACACGAAAAGGGTAGAGTTTTTATTTCGCCTCGATAAAAATCCATAACGAATAAAAAACGTTTAAAAAATACACCCCGCACGATCACGTGATACCATAATTCATTTTTGTTTTTTCCAAGATATTTTTTAATGCACGAAGCTGCCAAATTCAAACCATCGTCTTCGAATGTTATCGTAAGCGGTTCTAATTCGATCGGCCAAATTTGATCGTAACATCTTTTGGAGAAAAGTGCTTCGTGTTCGAAAAATTGCTTTTTATCGCCCATTAGAGTAGGGTTGAAAAAAATGTTAACTTATCGGGCTGTTTAGCTATCATACGATGTAAAAAGAAATAACGTAATTGTAACGTAAAAAAGTATGTTTTAAATATATAAAATGAAAAATTTTAAAAGCAGCAAATCATTAATATACATATTTTTTTTATTTAAGTTAAAAAAAAAAAAAAAAAAAAAAAAATTTTTTTTTTTTTTTTTTTTTTTTTTTTTTTTTTTTTTTTACATTTTAAGCAATTGTAAGTTTTTTCCATGCTTTGTTAAAGTTTTCGAAATCATTCTCGTCGTTTAAATTCATATATTCATGCGATTCATTTTCTTCGCCCGTATAGAAATTTTTACTTTTTTCAATTACGTGTCCTTTATCGTGAAGGTAACGACCCATTACCATTTCCTGAAGACCGCTTCGGCTATCTAAGAATGTTTTACGAGTTTCTTTCACACCACCGGGAGCAATTTTAATCAAAGACGAAGACTGACGAATTTGAGGTTGTCCGTGCTGGTTATTATCAGATATGCTGGTATAAACATTAGATGAAGCAAAATTCATAATATAACCATTTTGCGCGGATCTATGAAAATGTTGTAATGCATTTTCGTTATGATTATTATCAACCACAATCGAAGTAGAAAACATTTTCAACGGATCGAAATATGATATAAAAGAATAATTATTGTTGAAAATGCGTGACCCTAAATCGAGATTATCTTCAAATGAATTGTCAAAAAATGGTACTAAAGACATTTTTTGAAAGACTAATAAATACTTATCTTCAAAAAAAAAAAAAAAAAAAAAAAAAAAAAAAAAAAAAATTTTTTTTTTTTTTTTTTTTTTTTTTTTTTTTTTTCAAGAATTTAGATTATAAAAAGATTCTTTTCGATTCGGTCCAAGATGTGTAGATGTTTTCATTTTTGAAAATTAATTGAATTGTTAATTAACCAATCATCAATTAATAAATTAATTAATTAATTTTTAATTTTCAAAAATGAAAACGACTACATCTTGGACTCGAAGGAAAATTCAATTTTCGAAAATCTTTTCTGACAAATATATAAACTTAAAAAAAAAAAAAAAAAAAAAAAAAAAAAAATTTTTTTTTTTTTTTTTTTTTTTTTTTTTAAGAATTTAGATTATAAAAAGATCCTTTTCGATTCGGTCCAAGATGTAGATGTTTCCATTTTTGAAAATTAATTAAATTGTTAATTAACCAATCATCAATTAATTAATTCATTAATTTTCAAAAATGAAAACAACTATATCTTGGACTCGAAGGAAATTTCAATTTTCAAAAATCTTTTCTGAGAAAAAAAAAAAAAAAAAAAAAAAAAAAAAAAAAAAAAAAATTTTTTTTTTTTTTTTTTTTTATGATATCAAACAAGAATAATCATCGTCGGGTTTATCCATTTTTGAAATTCTAGCTTCGTTTATAAATTGAATAATTTTTTCATTCATATAAAATTTAACATTATTATCTGATATATTAATAATATCTGTCGTATTGTCTTTCGCAGCGACTAAATTATAACAAATATTATGTTTGGATAACGTTAAAGCCAAACGTACCAAACTGACATCTACATCGAAAGCATTAGAATTGACTCGCATGAAAAAATTCAACCATTCTTTAACAAGATAGGGTAAACGGAAATTTTTAGGATGAGGATGTGTTTCCCGAGCCGAAGTCAAACACCACGTTTCTAATTGGATTCCTTTCAAATAAACTCGTCTCAACGAAAATTGATCGTTGTATTTAAAACTTTCGATTATTTTAATGTTCGAATCTCGTTCAATATCGGTGGAGGTAGCTATCGATAAAAGATATTCGCTATTTATCATAGTTTTTTTCGCCGGCGTACCTTCCAGTAAAGCCTGGGCCAGACAGAAAAAGATTTCTCTGTAAACCAACCCCACGACAACCGTATCCAACACGACTTTTTTAACTTCGATGTCAGTCAGTAAAGTGGAGGATACGAACGAAACCGGTGTCCAAATGATGGCTGCCGGAACATGATTATATTCTATGTACCGATCGTACGGATGTAAAACATAAAGGATTCGATTCGGATTATTTCCGTTAATACTCAACGCTACGAGTTTTCGATTAACATCGGATGTTTTGGATGGCTTAGATCCTTCAAAAGTCAAGACGAAAGGCCATTCTATAATCAATCCTAAAACAAAAGATTCTAGAAAATTATCATTTTTGAAACTATCTAAATTATTAATCTGATTCGAAATATTTTTGTAATAAGATGTTAATACGTCTTGAATTAAAAGTTCCGGTTTTCGAGAACTCAATTTACGTTGGATCATACCGGAGGATATAACATTTGAATTCTTTGAAGATAAATTAAATTCGGGTATCGGTTTAAAGTCGATAAATTTAGGAATGGCTTCGACATCTTTCGTCAGAAAAGGTATATTAAAAATTTCGCGTTTGGATTGCCATTCCGCGACTATTTTAGAAACATATTCGATAGATTCGTCTGAAAGAAAACAAATGCGATAATAATAAGAGTTTTCATTATTTTCGTCGAAATAATATCCTCCGGGATAGGGTATGTCGTGACTATCTAAATATAAAATTGTATTTTTGTAAAAATAAATATTTTCGTATGCCGGTCTAATGGATCCTTGTATATACTGACTGATCACTTGAGGATCTGAAACATAAAAGGGTGTAGCATACAGATGTAACATGGTTCCGGGTTTCACGTCTGAACTAACGGGATAAATCATACGTTCTTTTCCGAGACAAATTGTCCATAAGTATTGTTTGTTAGAAATGACAGAGGCGGGTACGTCGGATTTGAAGAAAGATTTTAAAGCTGATAAAAATGGTTTATTCGAATCGATCGTTATATTACTCGATGGATACATGCGCGATATTGCCCACGTTTCATAGGGCGAATTTCCCAAGTCAAATACGATAATATCGTCTTGTATGAGAGAAACCGGACATTGATGAAATTTACTATAAAGTAATCCATAAGTGTTAAAATTCATAACTTTAATACTTGTTTTGAAAAGTTGCAATTTAGTTTTAATTTTTTGATGATTTGATAAAAAAAATTTAGATGTAGAATTTTTTTATAAAATCACTATAAAAAGAATCTTTATTTTTCTATTTTTGATAATCATGTACTGAACTTCTTTTTGTAAAAAAAAAAAAAAAAAAAAAAAAAAAAAAAAATTTTTTTTTTTTTTTTTTTTTTTTTTACGTTTTAGATTTTAACAACTCGTTTTCTTTATTTAAGATATCATTTTTGTTTTTCAAAGTATTGATTTCTATACCAAGTTCATCAATCAATTTATGTAACTCGGTAATCGAGTGCTTAACATTACATTCATCAATTTTTAAATATTTATTATTTATAAATAATTTATTAATTTTATGTTTTAATCTTTCATTTTCCTTTTTTAACATATCTGAATTACTCTTTCGTAAAATATCTATGTTTTCAGATAATTGCTTTATTTCTTCTAATAAAACATTATTTTCAGCTTGTAGATTTATTTTCGGTTCCTCCAGTTTACAGAATTGTTCTGACATTTTTTTATTTATTGAGTACTTGATTTTTTTTTTTTTTTTTTTTTTTTTTTTTTTTTTTATTAATAAAATCAAGCTATAGTCATTTTATTTTTGAAAATTAATAATTAAATAAAATTGTATGATAGCATTATAAAAAATAAAAGACTCGTCCAAATATGAATCATATTCGAAAATAAAAATGTTATAAAAATCATCACAAATACTATACATTTAAAAAACGTCGCATCCCAATCGGTTTCTTTTTTCGTCCAAATAAATTGGGTCAATTTTTTTTCTTTCCCTACATATTTATGATATTCGTTCGGAGGTATTGATTGTAATGCTATTAAATATTCTTGCACCTTAGATGTCATAAATTGTAAACGATCGTCGTCGTCATCATCATCATCTTTTAAAATTTCATTTTCCCAAATATATTCGGGTGTTATTTCGGGGCGAATAGGTCCATCTTCATAATAATTACGATCCAATTCCAAATTAATTTTTTCTATCGTTTCCTTACTAAGAACTTTCATATAATCATAAGGATCAATCACATCCAAAGTTCCCATTATGAATTCGTATAAAGCATAGATCCCCGTAGCTATGCTTAAAGAATTTCCTAATGTCTCTAACGATAAGGTTCCTAATTTTTTAATACTCAAAGTCATAACATTTTTAAGAACAAGTTTAGCGGCAAGCTTATCGACGATATTCGATAAAAGTTTTGGTGCTTTTCGTTTCAAAAACTGTTGGACGGCATATTCAGAAATGTCTCTACCTAAATCTTTCGATAATTCTATCGTAATATCCCGTAATATTTCCGGATCTGGAGAAACAGAAGAAATTTGTTCATTGTCAACGATCGAACGTTTGATTCTTTTATTTTTTTTATAATTCATATAGTTTGGAATGGGTGGTGGACGGTCTTTCAAAGGTTTTAAATTACCCACTTTAGCCGCTCGGATGGTCGTCGTTCCTAACAACCATTCTCCAAATTTTTGTCCGTCGGAAGACACGCAATCACCGTTTACAAAATCTAAACCGTACGCATCGCAATAAATTTTGTTAATTTTTAAATGACCATTGACGATATCCAATCCACCGTGAAAAACGTGCCTCGATGCCCTTTGAAATAGTTTTTCGGGCATCGAAGCGAGAGATTTTTTCAGAGGATTCGAAAGTAAGCAAGATCCATCGGGCGTCCATTCCGTATCTATAGTATGATCTTTACAAGACGTTTGACACGCAAATTCGTATTTGTTACCGATTCGGATCCATTGTAAAGGATCGTTTTCGGTACAATTTTCTAAATTTTTCTTAAAAGGAAAACATCCGAATCTTTTACAGCCCGTTTCATCCAATTTGTTCCGCACCACAACAATACATTTATCGGCTATGGAAGAAGGTATAAAATAATCGTCGTGGGTAGCCGGTCGCGTTTCTAAAATTGCGTTTTGAAAATAATGCGGAAAGTTTATTTTATATTTATCCATCATATAAACTTTGGTGAGTTCGGTAGCATAGCGTAAAGCGTGTGTGTATTCGGGTTTATTCATAACATAAACAAAAACTTTATTTTTCTTTCGATAAACAACTATTTTCTAACGCGGGACCTAATCCGAAAGGAGATGCGACACCCTTTCCCGTCAAAAAAACCGGATCGTCTTTCATGGTAAACGATACGCAACAATTTTTCGTAGAAGAGGAATCGTAAGGTTTTTCGATAAACCAACAATTACATTCGAGTGTCCTATACCACACTCCCCCAATGAGTTGTGCACGAAATCTTCTATATTTGTTTCGAAACAACCAACAGATAATCGTATATATTTCTTCAGAAGTACAATTTTCGGGTAAGGCGTAACGAGGAAAACTTGTCACTCGATAATGACTACTATCTTTTTTCACTAAAATAGTCCGTCCGCGAATAGCCAAATTATTTCGAGTATTGCACGCACAAGTTTCGGTTCGATCGAACAAAGCATAAGGATCAATTGGATAATGAATTATATCGACGAGTTTTACCTCGTAAACCCAATTTATAAATTCTTTGGGTACGCTTACGGGCACGATTAGCGAAACGTACGCCATAATCGAAATTATAAATTTTACAACGTATGGTAATAAAAGATCCTTGATAATGCCAAGAAGATACAGGAAAAATTTTAAGAGTAATGCGTCCCGAATAAAAAAGTCGGAAGTAAGTGAGAATGTAAAAACCTAATAATCTAGAATTGAAAGCTAAAGCCGAATTTCTAACTTTAATACGAAAAGGTACAAAAGACATTTTTTGATTGAAATTGCATTTTTATATTTGTTTTAAATAGTTAAATTGAAAAAAAAAAAAAAAAAAAAAAAAAAAAAAAAATTTTTTTTTTTTTTTTTTTTTTTTGTGAAAAGATTTTCGAAAATTGAATTTTCCTTCGAGTCCAAGATGTAGTCGTTTTCAATTTTGAAAATTAATTTATTGATTGATGATTGGTTAATTAACAATTTAATTAATTTTCAAAAATGAAAACATCTACATCTTGGACCGAATCGAAAAGAATCTTTTTTATAATCTAAATCCTTAAAAGATTAAAAAAAAAAAAAAAAAAAAAAAAAAAAATTTTTTTTTTTTTTTTTTTTTTTTTTTTGTCTGAAAAGATTTTCGAAAATTGATTTTTCCTTCGAGTCCAAGATGTGGTCGTTTTCATTCTTGAAAATTAGTTAATTTATTGATTGATGATTGGTTAATTAACAATTTAATTTTCAAAAATGAAAACATCTACATCTTGGACCGAATCGAGAAGAATCTTTTTATAATCTAAATCCTTAATTAAAAAAAAAAAAAAAAAAAAAAAAATTTTTTTTTTTTTTTTTTTTTTTTTTTTTTTTTTTTTAAGTAAGATGAAACATTCTACTTATCAAACATTATATCGAGCTCATTTAGGCGTTGTTAACGAAAGAGATTTATTAGAATCTCGAAATCAAGAATCCGATCCATTTTATCAAAACCTTATCGATCTGGTTATCGAAAAAAATGTACCCATTATTCCTTGGGATAACGACCCATTTAAAGCGAATTTTCTTTCTGGTTCTCCCCGTCAAAGATTAGACGAAACATTTTTCGCTTTCGTTTTGAGAATAGCAGCCATTATTAAAGAAGAGGCATATTTACGCACATATCAAAAACCGGAATCTCATCAAGTCATCATAGCATGGATTTCAATTTTACGTAGTACGATATTTTGTGGTTTAGGTTTACTCTATAATATCAAATGGACTCCCGAATCTATTTTTCTTCATCTCGAACCCGCCATCGTGAAAATTTACAGCAAAGGCGATGCTTCGGCATTACGTCAACTCATGATTAATTTGAACATAACTTTTAATCAGGAAGAAGTATCTTATGCTGCCGAACGTTTTTTCGAAAAATTAAATTTTTTACAATTATCGCAATTCAGTCCTTTTTACTGGCGTTTCTTACATTGGATGGCCGAAGCCGTTGCGTTAAGGAAAGACGAAAATGCCATTTTATATAAAAATGAATGGAAACAATTATTGTTGGGACCCATTTATAGAACTCTTCGATGCGGAATATGTATGATACATTTCAAGAATATGTTGAATGAACATAAAATGCAATTATTGAACGAAAATGATAAATGGCCTCGAATATTTTTCGAGATGCATAATAAAACTCATCAAACCAGACGGGAAAATTATAAATTATTACAAGAACCCGATTATACCGAAACTCAGTACGAAGCAGATTCTGAATTTATGCGCCAAGCTTTATTGGCATCGAAATAAGACGATCTTCCTGAATTTTTCATTTTTCTAATCGTGTTGACTTGCATTTTATTAAACATTGATGGAGTTACGGCTACGCGGTCTTTAAACGAAAGAACGGTACAATCTCCGACGAATATTGGAACCGACATCCACCAAATCAGAAAAAGATTTTTTTCTATTTTTTCTGAAATATAATTATCATCATTATAATTATTATTGTTTAACGAGCTACAAATCGTAGAATCACATAAACCACCATATGATCCATAATAGAGATTGGGATTTATTAATACAAAATTCGGTGCCGGATTTGTTTGTTCCGGATCGATCGCATATTTAGACAGGTTATCATTTTGAAAACATTTAATTAATTGATCAATTGATTGATATGGTATATAAATATAAGACATGTTATTTGAAAAATTAATAGTTTGAAAATAATTTTTGAATTTCTTTTTATATTTAAAATAAATCAATCGTTGTGGAGAAAAAAAAAAAAAAAAAAAAAAAAAAAAAAAAAAAAAAATTTTTTTTTTTTTTTTTTTTTTTTTTTTTTTTTTATTATTATATTAATTTCTTAATTATTAACGTATCGATAAATTCTGTTACCTTCGATGAATCCTTTTTAATAAATTCTTGAAAAATTAATCCTTCATCTATTGTAGGACAAAATAAAGATTGTTTTACAAAAGACTTTTCGGTCATACAATCGATTCTTCCCGTAAGAGTTTCGTCTTCTATCCTCGTTAATTCTCTTCGACACGGAGATGTTTTATCATTATTATTCAAATGAAAATAAGTACCACACTCGCAATATTTTCCATTCCAACCCATAAAAGGATAAGGATTAGGAATGTCTCTCAGACAATAATCTATTGAACATGTAAAAGGAAAAACGGAAATCATGGGTGTTCCATCTAAAGATTTAGATCCGCAATTACATCGGAACCTAAGATCATTTCCTAAAGGTTCGTAATAATCATCGATATTATCCCCCGCTTCTTCATTTTTTAAATGATCCCATAAAATATTTAAATTGTTATCTTTGGCTTCTTCATTTTTACAAGCTCTTTTCTTATCGCCTTTAAATATGACTTCATTCAACGGTAAACACGACCATCCTGCTAAAGAAAACATATGATAATTAACTTTTAAATTACAATTTTCTATACCTTTTGGTAAACAATAGGTTCCGGAATTTAATTTTTTATTCATAACATATATACGCTCATCGCGGTTATTATCGGTAATATGAAAAGGTACAAATTCGGTTCCATTAATACAAAATTTATTACAATCGCATGGTTCATTCGACGGACATTTAAACCCTTGTAAAGGACATATGGATTTCGTGATCGGATGAATAACTTTTTCGAACCAATCGATAGGTCGATCTTTATTGGTGAGATTAGGTTTGTAATATAAATTAATCAACGTTACTAAGATGATGAGGAGCAAAATCAAAGAAATGTATTTATTCTTTGCCATTCTCTGTTTAGTATTCTTGGCTTTCAATCTAGAAATTGTACCGGGTCGTCCATGGCACGGAAAATATATTTTGATATGGAAATGGAACGAATTCACACTTTTAAGAATCATTCCTCAAGATATTTTCATTTTAATCGATAAAGATTTATTATACAGATATTTATCGACCAATTCCAAAAATACGTATATTTCAGCAATTCGTTTGGACACACGCGTACAAAAAGAAATTTTACATTATCGATATTTACTAGATTGGATAAAACAACCACCCGTCGTTAAGCCTTATCCGCCAAATTTGTCAAACGAGTACGAAATTTTGAACCACGTTGCAAAGTCTTTGACATGATACGACAAAAACAATCGTAAGAACCCGCCGTATAAATTTTTAGGTTAGGATGATTTTCACGCAATTCTAAAAGAATTTTTTCGGAATACCATAATTTATATAAATACACAAATTGAATATCTGTCAATTTTAAATATAAATGAACAAATTCTAAACCGACATTACAAAGTGTATTGTTGTGTTCTCGTTTAACCCGGAAAGGATAGTATGGAAAAATGGATACAAATCGAGGCACATTATTAATTTGTGTGTTTGTAAAAGTAGTTAAAATTAAACCTTTAGCTCGGGGAACCAAACGGGTTAAAACGGGTTCGGTAGGATCAAATGCTACAAAATGGCTCAAGTTTGAATTTATTTCGACAACTTCTAACCAACGTCGAATAAAATATTCAGTTTGAAGTTTTTTCCCATATGGTTTAAAAAGTTTTAAATAATGTTCTCCAATCTTTATTTTTATACGATTAGAAAGAGGCATGATGAGATTTTTATAAACAATTTACAAGCTTTAAAGCTTTATTATATCCAAAAAGATTTAAAAAAAAAAAAAAAAAAAAAAAAAAAAAAAAAATTTTTTTTTTTTTTTTTTTTTTTTTTTTTTTTTTCTTAAATTTTTTTCACCAATTTTTGTTTGTGTTTCATTTCTTCATCTCGTTTTCGTTTACATCCTATTTTCTTATTCGTATTTGTATTTTTCTTTTTTGATTGACGACCCTTCTTTTTCTCTTTATACAAATGATCGTTAATTCTAAATGTATATTTTAAACCGGGTAGTACCAACAAAATTAAATTTCTGCCAGTAGCATGTTTATGTAAAAGTTCAGCTCGAGTAAACCGTTCCCAACACGCATTATTTAAAACCATATCGGTATAAAATTTTAATTGCGGATCAGGTAAGTTCCAATAAGCAATATTTAATAACAAACAGAGTGTTTTCTTTTGACTTATAAATAATTTTTCATAATTAACACTTTGACAATCTTCCACATCCACTATCCAATTAGACACTTCTTTCTCACAAACATCTGCTCTGCAATATGTAAATTCTATATGTTCTTGAGCTTTATCCGGATATTTTTTTAAATATTTTACAGATGCACAAGATAATGATTTGTATTCGTTTAAATTTTTTATTTTACGATAGATTGAGTATTTTTTAGGATTTCTACATAAATACCTAGCTTCGAGAATTGTTTCGACCCAAATGATCCAACCATTACTTACGGTTCTTTTTTTAGGACATTCAAAAATGGAATGCCAAACGTTTTCTTTAATTTTATTAGTCATGTGCGTAGTAAGATCATTAATTTTCTTTTTAGAAGCTTTATCGACAAGATCGAAATCTTCGGACGTTTTGTAAATATATCTCTTTTTCGATAAAACGATCAGTTCTTTCATTCGTTGTTCATATTTTAATTCTCCGTGGGATAAATTTAAAAATGCATTGATTTGATCGCAGTTTTCATATGGCCACTTATGAACCATTAAACTATCGGTATCGGCATAACAAATATCGTATCCCAAACTTTTTATATAATGATAAGATCCGAGTAATTGATAACGCGCAATAGCGACAGTGGCCATTGCTATTGGAAGATAACCTATACGTGAATTTTTATTACCCATGACTCCGTAGAGCGAATTCATTAATATTTTTATACTCAATTGAGCATTGTAATGATAAATTTTTTTAGTTTTTTTCCATTCTTCCTGATGATACTGTCTCCTTTTTATGAAATGACTAATAATTTTAGGTAAAAATGCTTCTGCTTTCGTATTGATAACGATGGCGCAATCATCTTTATCGGGATCAAATTTCGGATAGGAAAAATTCGATACTTTTATCGTTTCCGTTAAAAAATCGGCGTCGGAATGCTCGCGATAAGGAATAGTGGTCATTTCTTGATACACCTTATTGGACAACCATTCGTCACGGGATACGATAGTACAAGTTCCATAACATAAATTTAAATTCATTATGGCAGAAGGATACATGCTCGTAAAATCCATATTGGACACATCTTTATAGGTTTTTTGAGGTACGCAAAAATTTAAAGCACCTTGGTAAGTTTTTCCTTTAAAAAATTGCATAAATTTTTTCTCATATTTAAAAAAATCCATATTGGCAAAATATCCTAGACGTACACCGTAAGATTTAAAAAATTCACACCAATAACGAGAATTTCCGTAATGAAGAGCTTCCACAGCATTGTATGGAATGATATTCGCACGTTGTATTAAAAACGATATCACTTCGAATTTTATAAAGAGACGATACACTAAATCTGAATCTTTTAAACAATATTCTAAATACGTATGAAATGTTGCAAACTCCCACGGTTCTAAATTTTTGGGTAATAACGCAAAACAATTTTCAACTTTCATCTCTTCCAACAAGTCTACGGCCAAACTATTTCGATACCAACCCCATATTCCCGTAGGATTGACCGCCATTTTCGTTTCTCCCGATAATTTCGCACGAGCCACATCCTCCAACCTAAAACTTTGACATTTCGAATTGCAAAATGTTTTAAAAAAAGTATAAAGATCCAATACGATTTTATCTTTATAAGTCGTAACTATTTCGGTACCCACTCTGAAAGAAGTGTAAAAATTGAGCACGGTTTTCAGTTTCAACCATACGAGTCTCACGAAAATAAACGGAAAATCATAATTATTAATATTGTAACCCGTTATAATATAAGCATCGTCTATCAAAGCATGAAATTGAATTAACATTTCAGACTCTGTGGCAAAAACATATTCGAATTCTCGTAAAGGTTTTTTCAATCCATCCGGACGTGTATACAGTACCCATTTTTGAAATCCTTGTCTTTTACTCCATTTGATTACACTTATCATAACGGTAATATCCGATTCCAAATAACCTTTAGGAATATGATTTCCTTTCAATGGAACGGATTCGATATCAAAAGCGGCTATAATCCAATCCGGTTCATCTATATTATCGCGAATCAATTGTAAAGAATCTATTAAATTTCGAGAGTTTTCTCGTATTTCATACCAATTATAATAAAAAGAATACGTATCGTATAATGTACAAAAATCAATATAAAGTCGCGTCATCCATTCCTCAGGGCGAAAAAAATTAATTTCATAACGATTGAAAAATTGGCCGATATTTTTATGGGGGATAGTCGTATATAATTTGTAAAGTGGTTTTGACAAATAATCCAATTTATTTAAAGCTAACCTTTCTTCAAAGTATGGTAAAACATCTTTAGAATTTCCTATTTCCCGATATACGACATTATGACCCGGAAAATATTCTTTTATATCACGAACCAAATTATCGATGTTATCGTAACATACTCCAATCCATTCTTCATAATAACGTTGAATTTTCTTTTCAAAATTTCCATCTTTGTTTAATAAAGTAACTTGTACTTCAATAAAATTTTTATATCGTTTAACAAGTTTCCAATTTATAGCAAAAAACATGGAAATGTTTAGACAATATTTATTTAATATTTATGAATTCGGATAATTTTAAATCAACTTTTAAAGATTTTAAGAAAAAAAAAAAAAAAAAAAAAAAAAAAAATTTTTTTTTTTTTTTTTTTTTTTTTTTTTTTTTTTAATCAATGAATAAAAAATATAAAATACGGTTTTTATTTGAATGCAAGATATAGTTGTTTTTATTTTGAAAAATTAAATAATTTTTCAAATTGAAAATTTAATTTTCAAAAAACTTTATAGTCTAAATTCTATTTATATAAAAATATTTTGTGTAATAAATTTTCCATTCGAGTTTAAAATGTAATTGTTTTCATTTTTGAAAATTAATTAATTTTTAATTAATTATTAATTAATTAGTTGTTCGATAATTATCAATTAATTTTCAAAATGAAAACGACTACATCTCGGATTCAAATAAAAATTTAATTTTCAAAGATCTTTTATATCCTATATTTACCTTGAAAAAAAAAAAAAAAAAAAAAAAAAAAAAAAAAAAAAAAAAATTTTTTTTTTTTTTTTTTTTTTTTTTTTTTTTCAAAGATTTAGATTATAAAAGATCCTTTTCGGATAGGTCCAAGATGTAGATGTTTTCATTTTTGATTTTTTTTTTTTTTTTTTTTTTTTTTTTAGTTTTTAACTTTTGCAATTTTTTCACAGTTTTTGCATTTTTTATACAAAGTAGGAGTTTCGTCTATTGCTCTATCTTGAATTAATAAAGAATAATAGACGGGCGTTTTACAACATTGTTTGTTAGGAGAATATTCAAACCATTTTTCACATTCAGCTTTTGTAAATAATGATTCCATTTCTTAATTAAAAAAAGATGATACAATTCTTCTTCTTGTGTTTATTATTAATCTATTATTGGTATTTCTATGCATATGATATTCAAAATATACAGAAACCCTCAACGGGATCCCCTTCTAAACCAAAACCATATAATTTACAATTTCATTCGAAAAAATCTA
Source organism: Salticus scenicus (assembly GCA_963930645.1). Lineage (NCBI taxonomy): Eukaryota > Metazoa > Arthropoda > Arachnida > Araneae > Salticidae > Salticus > Salticus scenicus. The sequence continues at coordinate 178,986,515 of OZ005653.1, read as the reverse complement.
ACCATTTTCAATTTTTAATTAATGGAAAAATGGTTTGGGAACATAATTTGCCTAACGATACTTTTATATTTCATGAAAATAAAATTGTCGCGATCGATTCATGTCATGGCGCTCAAAACGGCTCCTTCGTTCCAGCTCAAGGTAAAGTTCTATACGAATATTTAAAACCCAATCCCGAAATTAAAAACTTTTTCGATTTTAAAAACGACAGTCAATTTACCATTCAAAAAGGTTCCGTGTTTTATTTCGAATGTTTAAATGGATACATTGAAAAACTTCACATTTGTCCTTCCGGTTCAACGCTCATAGCAAATATATGTAAACCTGTCAATTCTTGTACGAGTAAAAAAGATGGAACTTTACTTCCCCATCTCATCGCTTCCAAATACATTTTATGTTCTAAAGGAGAGGAAATTATTAAAGAATGTCCCAAGGATGAAATTTTTCATCATAACCGATGTGAAAGCATAAAAGATTTAAATCATTACTGTAAAATTTTTCCAAATGAATCATTTTTGCTCAACGACGAAACTCGAGTCGAATGTCATAACGGAAAGCCCGTTTACGTTACTTGTAAACGAGGAACCAAATTTATCAATAATAATTATTGCGAACCAGCCTATTGTATCGGAAAACCGGATGGTAGCAAATTACCTCTTTCTACCCGAAAAATGGATCCGTTTAATTTTATACCGGGATATATGACATGTCGACAAAATAAAATTGATACGATTGTAGAATGTCCACAGCACTGGAACGAAAATTTGTCGCACGGTGATAATTTAACATTTTTACCTATGGTTTTTGATGGCGAAAAATGTTCAATTCCCGTATTTTGCGAAAACGTTTATGCTAACGATGATCCAGACGTTATAGTACCCGTCCACGAATTCACCAAACACGTTAAAAATTGGAATCTGTCAAAATTATTAGATCACGCCGTCGGTTTTGCGTGTGAAAATAATATCAGAAAACGAAAATTATTACCTGCAGACTCACGAATTTCAAAACGATTCAAAATCGAACCCGCCTGTAAACCATCGATGCCCGATTTCTTATTACCCATCTATGGTGATTTTAAACATTTTTACGATTGTAATTCGAAAAACATTGTTTCTTGTCCCGATTCTACATTTTTTAACGGAATAGCTTGCGTTCCCGAACCAACAACAACCGCCTTTGAATACAAAGGGTTGCCTTTATTTCATTTCGATTCTTTGAATTTCGAATCTTGGATTAAACCATGGGATTATTCTAAAGAGCCCGAAGCCGCTTGTAAAGAAGAAGAAAATCCAGAATTTAAATATATACAATTATATAATATTTGTTCCCATCTCGATTGTGTAAAATATTCTTTCGTATCTCAAATTCCGGATATAGCTATTCTGTTACCTAAAGAACAACGGGCAAAATGTAAGTTTTATGAAGATGAAAAACGATTGAAAAAAGAACCGGTGGATTTCGACTATCATTTTTGGACTCAAAAGGTAATAATCGATGGGGAAAAAGAAGAAAATTGTACGCCGGGACAAAAATTAAAAACGGGAAATTTTATTTGGGATAGTACGATATTTGCCACGTGCAATCTAAATCAACCATTTATTTTTTGTCCGTCCACGCATAGTCGAAGCATCGTTCCGATACCCGGTTCCGATTATTATGCTTGCGAACCTCCCAATTCGACAGATTACGTATTTAACCGAGCAGATTGGACACCTTTTGAAACGAATGAAATCAAACGTGTTTTACCTCTGGTTTGGAATAACGACAATCAACCTCATATTCGAAGAAACAAAAAATTGGGAACAGAAATAGTACCCGAACACGGTTTAGAAATTCCGAATGAACGTTTAAATTTATTTATCAGCCAGCCTGTTAAATTAGAACCTCGTTACAGAGTAACGTATCCACCTAACATAGCATTCGAATATAACGATCAACAACCCTACACCGCACTCGTATCGACTCAGGACCGAGGATTTCTAACGAAAATAAAAAATTTTACAAATAGACATTTATCATTTCCGAGATACGAACCTATTAAATTGGTCGAATCCTTTAATCAAAATCTGTACATTTAAATAAGTGAAAAAAGCATGGATGAACGTTCTTTATCGCAAGGGGTATTATTTTATTCTTCTTTATATATAAATTGTGTTCTTTTATGCATCGGCATAACGACAGGCCGATGGATTTTTGTATTATTAATTATTTTAACTTTAGGTTTAACAGCTTATATGATATATTTGATCTATCATAATTCGGATCATTTGAAAAATATAGGTAATTGGGCAGAAATGTCATTTTATAAGCAATTGGAAAAAATCAGAAGTTCGTTTTGATTTTAAATGAAATTATGAAGACATTTAGAAAACCGAACTATTTTATATTTTCTTGAACATCAAAAAAAAAAAAAAAAAAAAAAAAAAAAATTTTTTTTTTTTTTTTTTTTTTTTTTTAAGGATTTAGATTATAAAAGATTCTTTTCGATTCGGTCCAAGATGTAGATGTTTTCATTTTTGAAAATTAATCACTAATTAATTACTAATTAATTAGTAATTAATTAATTAGTGATTAATTAGTAATTAATTAATTTTCAAAAAATAAAAACATCTACATCTTGGACCGAATCGAAAAGAATCTTTTATAATCTAAATCCTAAAAAAAAAAAAAAAAAAAAAAAAAAAAAAAAAAAAAATTTTTTTTTTTTTTTTTTTTTTTTTTTCAATTTTAATTTTCAAATTTTCTAAAATAAATCAAATCTCAAAGATGAAGTCAATTTTTCAGTTTTATAAAAATAGTAACAATGACGTCATCACCTTGACGTCAATTTCATGGAAAGAATTGCTTGTCAAGAAATTATGACGAATCTGGAAAACTGAACCAAAAAAAATTTTTTTTTTTTTTTTTTTTTTTTTTAATGCAATTTTAGAAATTTTGTAAAACTATTCGTAATTTTCTTCAACATTTTCATTTCTAGAATTTTCTTCGACATTTTCATTTTTAGAATTTTCCTCGATATTATCTTCTTTAGAAATTTCGTCAGTAGTATCCTTTTTTGAGGTTTCGTCAGTAGTATCCTTTTTTGAGGTTTCGTCAGTAGTATCCTTTTTTGAGGTTTCGTCAGTAGTATCCTTTTTTGAAGTTTCCTCAGTAATATCCTTTTTAGAAATTTCTTCAGTACTATCCTTTTTCGACGTTTCCTTAACATCGTCTGTTTTAGTTCTTTCCCTAAAATCGATGTCTTTTATACCCAGTTCAAATTTACTATACTTCATGGTATATGATTGTAACATATCGGGGCGAAATTTATCCCAATCGTGGTTTTGTATGCGTTCGGCTATTTCACAGAATCTCGAATCACATTTAATAATGTCTCGCCAAACATAATAAACTGCCAATTTATGCTTCAATAAATCATCCAAATAATCTTTTACACATTCGAGTTCATCGAGATCCTCATAACGAGTTAATTTTTTAAATTCGTTTGTGGAATATATCTTATTATACCATCGTCCTCGAAGCGTAGGCACGATTTTGGAAGGTTGTGGTAATTTATCTTTCACGGCAAGATTCCATTTACCCCATTTACCCTTTTCAATAACGGCGCGACATTCGGCAATAGTTAATTTTTTTCCTTCTTTACGAGCCCAGCCCATTACAGTTCCCAACAAATCGCAAGTTAATTCCATTCTAGCTTCAAATGGCATTTCAAAATGTTCGGGATGATGATCGTTACGTTTATAATGAGCCTCCAAACACGTTAAATAATTAATTTCGGGTTCAATTGTTGTCGTATGTGATTTACCCATTTTATCAAACATCTATCTACTTGTATATTAAGCGATCAAAAAAATAAATAATATAAAAAAAGGTTTTATCAAGTTAAAGTTTATTATTTCTCATTCAAATTTTTTTTTAAATCTTAAAAGTTTTCGAGATTTCGACCACGCATGCAAATTCAAAAAACAAACCGTTAAATTCGAGTATGATAGACAATGTGTAAAAAAGAAAAAAATATTTTTTTGAAGATTGTTATCAATATCTCATAAGGAAAGTGAAAATGTTTCCCATTGTTTTTTACAAGGATGATTATTCAAAATATTTAAAAAATTTATTTTAAATTTTAATCAATTTATCCATCCATTATTATTCTTAGTTTTTTCATTTATTAAATACTCTCGCCATTCAATAGGTTTAATATCATGAAGTAATGTATTCCAAGTCATTTTAATATACATCCGATATATTCTATGATTCCAAAATACGAAAAACATAAATATCCATAATATGATAAATAACATAGCTTTTTTTAACATGTGTATTAAAAAATAAGTATGGTGCATTCGAAACCAATTTCAATTTCTACAAACCTGAATAAACGCAAGAAAAAACAAAATCCAAAAAATGATTCTCCGACAAATAAGATTTCGCGGTTAGAAAAAATGGTCGATTCTACAAACAATGAATTATTAAATGAACCCGAAATAAAGATAGAAAATATTGAAGAAATGAATTTATATAATCCCGTTAACGATGGAAATAGAAGACGCGGTGATGATGGAGATGTAGGAAATGAATTTAATGAAAGACGGGATGACGAAGGAATGGAACCGTTCAACAATGATGATGGGAGGAAAAAGGAAGTTTTACCGAGACATAATGAAAATGTATTACCAGAAAACGACGACCCCATGTTAAAAGATGAAGAGCCGGGTTTTTTCAGAGAAGATGATTTTGGAGGTCCGAGGTTTCCTCGTGAGGATCCTATTAACATGCATCCTTGTTCAGAATTTTATTTGGATAAAGGATATTGTACTAAACGAAATAATAAAGATCAATATTATGCAAAAAATGAAAAGAACGATGAATTCTTCTGGACAAATAAATCGACTGGAAAGAAAACGTATGCCGCGCTAACAATACAAAATGGCGATTCTGAAGAACGAGTTGAAATTCCTCCCGTTTTGAGCAGTGGGAAACTCAATTATGTTTATGAAGACGGAGTACCAATATATCCTCAAAACTTGAGTACTTGTGAAATAGTTTTTCCTAAAGATCCTTTAACGAATGAAGAAATATATATTCCCAATGCTGACGGAACTGTAACTTATCCTAAAAACGAATTCGGTACAGAATTTTACCGTAAAGATTCCAATGGTAATGAAATTCCTTTAATGGAACACGGATATGCAAAAATGATTAATGGAAACGAAATATATCCGAAAAGGGCTAATGGGGACGAATATTATTTAAAATTTGAAGGGAGTGATTCAGAAACAGGAGCGACTAAGTATGAAAATGACGAAGTTGTCCAATTTTATGCTCGTAAAGCAAACGGAGATGAATTTTATCCTCGAACATGGAAAATAGAACCCTAAAAAAAAAAAAAAAAAAAAAAAAAAAAAAAAAAAATTTTTTTTTTTTTTTTTTTTTTTTTTTTTTTTTTTTTTTTTTTATTATTATTAAATTATTTCTCTAAGTTTTCTATTAATTTTTCTAAATGCAGTTCAGTTGATTTCATACATGTTTTCAAAATTTCATCTTTTGGTATTTCTTCAGTGAATGGTTTTATCAATTCTCCGTGTAATAAAAATTCTAGATCAGACTCTACATATTTTATTAAAACCTTTAATAATACATTTTGACGTTTCAAAGATGATTTTTCATGTAATATTTCCAATTTATTTTTTATTGTCATTTTAATATCTTCATCATTAGGCAAATTATTTTTTAAATAATCAATTTTTAGTGTAAAAAATGCTTTATATATCGAATAAAACAAATTTTCCATTTCTATATTTGTCCAATTACCCGCCAATTTTACCTTTTTTACGTCTTCGAAACTTGCAGTTGAATCATCATTTATCTGTCTTTTTACAGACGATGCTTTATTCAAAGCTTCCCTCAATTTATTGGTAAAATCTTGGGGTAATGTATTGGAATCTAAATGCATTATTTGTAACCATTCTTTATAAGGATTATAAATATTATTTAATTGTTCATAAAATAAATTGAAATACGTATTAGAATGATATTCAAATCCCTGATTCATAAATGATCCTTCGGGTTTTAAAACATTTAACTGACGAATTATATTTTGAAAGACCGAATCAATTGCTAAATAAATATGTTTAAATGAAATATTCGAAATATTAAAATATTTTTGTAATTGATCAAAAATGGATTTACATATTTTGTTCTGCAATGCAGCGTTTTGTATTTTTATAGATTTTGATTTTAAACTTCTTTCCGTATTGATCTGTGACTTTTGTTTTAAAGGATTTTTTCTTTTTCTATACGGCAATCTATATTTTTTCAGCATTTTAGAAGTTTTATATTTTCCTTTTAAAGTTTGCTGTTTGGACAAGTCCTCGTCTAAAGAAGATGCGAGTGGATTTTCCTCCAGCACTTCTACACTATCCAATAAAGATTCTGCTGCATTTTCTGTAGAAACGACGTTTTCCAATATCAATTCAATTGTATTTTTCGAATCCTCTAGATTTTTGTTTTCCAATTCCTGCATGTCCGCATCTTTCTCCGAATTTATGACATTTGACGTTGATTCCTCTGTGACCACATCTATTTTATAATTAGTTAAGACATGCTGCATCCATTCGTCAAAATCCAAATGCGATTGAAACTTTTTGTGTAACTCGGCGACAAAATTTATATTTTTCATAATGAATATTTTCATATACTGATTCGAATCACGTAAAATTTTAGGATTTAAAAGCGAAATGTTTTCCGATAAAAAGGTTTCGAATTCAGTCGTGGATTCTTGATAATCTTTAAAATACGAATGAAATTTATCCAAATTTTTATATTTTTCGATAAATTTATCTTGCCAATAAGGTTTATTTTGTAATGGAATGTTGGGAGTTAAATTTTGAAGGTGTTCAATAAAATGATTAGTCTCGTATAAATCTTGATATATATTAACAAATTTATTTAACCAGTGCAAATCATCTATTAACTCTTTATGGTTTTTCTTGACACTATCATATAATAAACCAATATAATACAAACCTAAGTTTTTAGACGGAAAAAGTTTTTTCATACGAGTTTCGTGATTTATAACTGATACTAAAAATTTGTCGAACCATTTTGAATCATTCTTTAAACTTGGTTCAAATTGAATTGCGGTATCTTTTAAAGAACTCCACATTTCAGGCATTTTTGTTGGAAAATCCTTATGGGTTAAACCAGAACCCATATCATTAATCGTTTTTTCACATTGAAAATGTAAAGTTATAATCTCTTTGATATTTTCGACTAAATTATCATCGTTGCTTAATAACGCATATCTGGCTATTTCGTTTAGCTTCGAACGATTTTTTGGATATTCATTCACGATTTCTTCTATTATAGATACGAAATTTTCAGCGTTCACATTAACGCGATCCGTATATTCTTTGAGTTTATAAAATTGTTCCTTTACTTTTTTCACAAATTGAATATTTTCGTCCCATTCACTTATAAAAACATCTTCCCAGTTCTTAATACCTTGGTATTTCTCGTTTAAAAAATCAATTATTTTATCACTTTTCTGAGATTCGCTCAAAATACATTCGGTCGATGATAATTTATCACGAGATTTTTCATATTCCAAAGACTTTTCCGTATTCTTTAATTTTTCTTTAGCATCATTATATAACTGGATGGATCGAGTTAATTCTTCTTCAATGTCTTTTAATTGATTCAAATACTTTTTTGATTCTTTCACTGCTTGTAGTTTTTCCTCTTTTTCATTTTCCAAAAGACTTTCCGTATTCGTTAATTTTTCTTTAACATCATTATATGACTGGATGAATTGAGTCAATTTTTCTTTAACGTCTTTTAATTGTTTCAAACACTTATTTGATTCTTCCACTGCTTGTAATTTTTCCTCTTTTTCATTTTCCAAAAGTTTATCATTATTTTGCCGTATATCTCTTAAATTTTTTTCATGTTGTTTCCAATCTTCTATAAATTTATCTTCCCAGTTATATTTATCAGAGTATTGATCTCTTAAAAATGTAATTATTTTGTTATTCTTTAATTCATCGATAATACTTTTATTTTCCTTCTCCTTGTCCAATAATTTTTTTGAGAGATTTTTATTCAACTCCGTAGATTCTTCCAAAGTTGTTTTTATCTCATCTAACTCTCTTTTACGTTTATTATACAATGTATTTATTTTTTCCAATTTTTCTTTAGTGTCATTTAATTCGGTCTCAAGTCGTGTTTTTTCCTTTTTAAGATCCAAATATCTTACTTCATTATCCATTTCTGTTATTGAAGTCGATACTAATTTATTTCGTTCTGATAATGAAGTCGATAATAAATTATCTCGCGTTTCTTTTAAAGTATTTATTTGTTTATTTAAAGTTTCAATTTCTATTTGCTTTGATTGTATTTCTAAAGATCGATCAGTTTGATTACCGAAAGCAAATGGAGAAAAACCGGTATTTATGGACATAGGTAATGCGGGTAAATTATAAGTTGAAACTGGTGTAGTAATCTTCATTGATTTTTCATGTTGATTTTGAGATATTGTTTGTGATGTTTCTACCGTATATTTTTGTATTTTTTCTTTATATGCGTCTATATCTCGTTCCAACGAGTCAATTTTTCGTTTATATTCGTCGATATTTTCTTTATATTTGGTCGATTCTGTTAACAACTTTTTATTTTCTTCATCTTTTGATGCCAAACGTTTATTTAGGTCTTCCATTTTTGAATGCAATCGATTTTTTTCTTGCTCGCATTCATTTAATTTTTTATTTAATTCGCATAATTTTATCTCATCAACATCCATATTGAAATCTGTAGTTGTCGGCATTTGATAAAGTTTGAGTAAAAAATCCAAAAAACTTTTACTCTCCCAAAATAAGATAGCATTTTTTTCGATCAACGGTCGACTTAAATCGAAGGCTTGAATCAAATCATTTTTCAATTCACGCGTTAATGTATTGATTGTATTGAGTGCAAATATATCGTCGGGATTCCGTTTATATTTAATAACGGCTTCAACTAGAGACCTAAAGACCATCTTGTTTCATTTTCTCCTAAAAGTATTTTAGAAACAATTAGTAAATCCGCATACAACATCTGATATTTTTCGGCAGTTTGGATTTGTAACCATCTGAGAATTTTTTTTAATTGATTTCTTTTAATATCTAAATCGTACGTATAAAAATGCAAACCATAATTTTTCCACGTTTCTTTGTTTTTATACAAAGGAAACCACGTGTTACACGTAACATAATTATTGTCTAGAAAAACTTGACTAGTTTTTTTAACCACCATAGGCGACACATAATCGAGTTCGGAATAACTAGATCCGGAAAACAAACACATTATTCCGACGGGTTCCGAATTCGTGAAAAAAATTTCACATTCGTAAAACTTTATATCGTATATTTGATCGGGAAATTTGTGTGATCGTTTCAAAATTTTAAAAATTTCTCGTCCTATATATTGATTAGGCAAAGTATTGGTGACGGGATTACAAGATTCGATACAGAGATAAAAAGCAAATTTACCCCATCCGTTAAAAGCCTTTATATTTTTCGAATGTTTCTTGAAAAATCGGAGAGCGGCTATTTCTTCTAATTTCAATAATCTTTCGCTTCTTTTTGCTTCGAAAAAAGTAACTAAACTTTGAAATGATACCTCTCTCCGACAACGTTTCATGATTTTTTCAAAGCAATTTTCTGAGGCAATGATAAAAAGCGTATCATTAGTATAATAACTATAAATAATTTTATTAGATGGAAATAATGCACGCAACAAAGTATTCGTTGATTCATCTGTGACACGTATGCCGACTTTCGACGAGTTTCCAGTAGTGAAAAATAAAATGCGTCGATTTTTGAAATCGATATTAGGACATTTACCGCGAATAACAACAATGCTATTATCCGGAAAATCTATTTGTTCTTGATTTAAATGAAAATATTTATAAGATAAAATTGGACGTTTAAAACGCATGGCTATAAAATGCTTACGTCTAAAACGATTTCCATATACTTCGATAAAATGACTATAATCGGACAAAAACAATTCATGCCAATTTTTAAAGGACGACATGATAAACTTTATAATTGATATTTGGCCAATAATGATCTTCCCTTTTATATAATTTTCTCAAGATTATTTATCATTATAAAAAAAAAAAAAAAAAAAAAAAAAAAAAAAAAAAATTTTTTTTTTTTTTTTTTTTTTTTTTTTTTATTCATTTTGTATATTTGTCAGAAAAGATTTTCGAATATTAATTGAAGCGAATAGAAAGGAATCTTTTATAATCTAAATCCTTAAAAAAAAAAAAAAAAAAAAAAAAAAAAAAAAAAATTTTTTTTTTTTTTTTTTTTTTTTTTTTTTTTTTTTCAGAAAAGATTTTTGAAAAATTAACTTTCTTTCGAGTTCCAAGATGTAGTCGTTTTCATTTTTTGAAAATTAATCAATTTATTAATTGGTGATTGGTTAATCAACAAATTAATTTTCAAAAATGAAAACATCTACATCTTGGACCGAATCGAAAAGAATCTTTTATAATCTAAATTCTTTAAAAAAAAAAAAAAAAAAAAAAAATTTTTTTTTTTTTTTTTTTTTTTTTTTTTTTTTTTTTTTTAACTAAATTTTATTGAAAGCAAATTCAATTCTATAATTTTTAAAATTAATTTATTTTAGATAATTCGAAATTTTTTCCAACAAGTACTTCGTTTAATATATAATCAAATGTTTCGATTGACATAGCATCGGTGTAATGTATAGCATCTAATATATCTCGTTCCACAACACGTTTTGTACTATCAATTAAACGACCCATATAATCTACTATTAAACCTTGTACGTTAAATATAATTTTATTATGACCATATCCCGGTTGCCAAATTTTTGACGTTTGCCATAAAGCCACATGAGATATTTTTGCATGGGCTATGGCTTCGGAAGGTGTTAATCCCGACCAAAATGAATTTTTTATTTCAACGTTTCCTTGCTTTCCCACTCGACCAAACATTTGATTCAAACATTCAAAGTTACCCTTGGCTCCCGCTAAAATCTGAGTCACGAGACAACCGGTACCTCGAGTTATATCACCGCCTCGAGATATCGTATCTACCAACCAATGAATTTCTTCCAACGTTAAAGAAAAACAATATCTATTTTCAAAAACATCCAAATAAAATCTTCGCATGTCGTCGAAAGCTTTAAATGCAACTTTTGAGCCAAAAATTTCATAAATTACTTTAAAAGATTTTTTTAAATTTTTATTTTTATAAGGTAAAAATGAAATTTCATCGTAAAATAAATAATAGGCTACCAACATGTCTTGGCTCGGATTTAATTTCATTTCCATAACAAAACTACCCATTTCCCATTCCGGATTTAATATGGTTGCGCATTCTGCCTGAGATAAAAGACTATAAAATAAATATACATTAACTTCGTCTCCATCGAAATCTCCATTAATCGAAAGTAAAATTTCTAACGGTACGCCAAAACAATCATATGGCCACGGCGGTCCTTTTTCGGGTACACGCAAGGCTACAAAATTTTCAGGTTGTAATGAAGGCATCCTATTTATAATAACCCATTTACCTTTTAATCCAAATTTTTTTACGATAAAATCGGGTAAGCGTATTTCGTTAGGTTTGAGGGTCGCGTCTGGAACAATCATTCCTCTCATAGAATAAGAACATCTTTTGCCAAACGCTATTTGACGAATAAAAGTAGCTTTACCACACGATCGAGAATCCAAACTACCATAATTTAAAGGGGCTTCTTGTATTTGTTTGTAAAATAGCGGCGCTTTGGTAGAAGGTTGTACGGATTTTGTTCGATAAGTCATGGGACGACCTAATACAAATTTCATAATTTTTTCATAGGTCAAAGTAGTTGTTACTTGCCAAAAAATCGGATCGGGTATAATTAAAAATTCTTGATTGGTTTTAATACGAGCTTTTTTTATCATTCTTTCGAGTTGAGGCAAAAGAAATTTATATCCGGGTGTAGGTACGGCTATGGATGTAACGGGATAACATGAAATTTGATCATTGAAATAAAACTGACCATGACATAAAGCATAATTTGTGGATCCCGTATTAAAATTTAATTTTTTTTTACATGTTAAACAAACGTGTCCAAAAGCATTATTTTTTCGCCAAGCTCTCAACACTCTTATTACTTGTTGTGGTGTCAAACGTAAAGGACAATCTTTCAATTCGAGAATTGAAATTTTATATTTATTTACGGCCATTTTTATAGCTATAAATCGAAAGGTCAAAAAACTAAGGAAAACTCTATGTATCCGAAAAAAAGAAACGGTGACGAGTACTACCCTCGGGGTCAATTTCTCTCAAACAAATACGGTAAACAAATTTATGCTAAAGATCGTCATGGCAACGAAATCTACCCTAAACGAAACGAACAGGTTTTTGCTCGAGATGCTTTCGGTGTATTTTATTATGCAAAGGATAACACGGGAAATGAATATTATCCTATTAAGAACAAAAAATCGATGTTTATAGAAGATCCTTTAAATTCACGTATTAAATTGGCTCTTTATGTCGATAACGCTCAAAGATATCCGATCGATTCTAAAGGAAATGAATATTATCTGAGAGATAATGAAGAACCTCTTTTATTAAGAAATGGTAATGGTGAAATATATTGTGCAAAAAATCGCAGAGGTCACCCGTTAATTCCGTGGAATCATATGAAAAATGTTTGTGAAAACGAGCCTTTAATTTATATGAAGGATTCGGATGGTAATTTAGTATACGTTAAGGAATCTTTTTTTCCATCTACTTTACAACCATTAATTAGATGTATGTGTTATGCAAGTGTAATTTGTCCCCAATATACTAGCTGTATATAAAAAAAAAAAAAAAAAAAAAAAAAAAAAAAAAAAAAAAATTTTTTTTTTTTTTTTTTTTTTTTTTTTTTAAATTAATAAAATATGTCAAATTTTATTTTAAATGCATTTTTCTAAATGTTAAACTTATCCGTACACCCGTTTTTTTCGGTTCTTTAGGTATTTCGTGAAACCAATATTCGTTTGTTGGAGGGTACATAACTATCAAACTACCGCTCGTCATGTTATAACAAATTGATTTAAAACCCGGTTTCGAAAATTTTAAAGTTCTCGTTTCACCTAAACTAACACATGATATAAGAGAATTTAAGACTATATCAGATTCATTATCTTTATGCTTGCCGATACTATCATATCCGTTACGATATTTATTAACTAAACAAAAATTATAATTATCTTTTGTTGCAGATTCCACCATTTCTTTAATGCGATACAAAGTAGGCGTCCATATTTTAGCTTGTACAGTTGTACCCGAATAAGTATAACTTATAAAATCATTATCTCCATAACCAGATACTAAACGCGGTACGTTATATTTTTGATAAATTTTATGATTTTTCAAATAAGTTAATTCTTTTTCTAACAAATTGAAATATTTTTCGGGTTTTGAAATAAAATTGGCATCAAAGAATACGTTGAAATCAGACATTTATATATAATTCAACAAAAAATGAATCAAACAATGGAAGATTTTACCAAAAATGAAATTAAGTCTAAACATTTATCAAATTTTAAACATATAAATATTGTAATTAAAAAAAAAAAAAAAAAAAAAAAAAAAAATTTTTTTTTTTTTTTTTTTTTTTTTTTTTTTACACCGTTTTTAAATTGACATTATATTTTAAATAATCGTACCCAACAAGTCTGCGCATTAATTTAGTTTCTTTAATATCATAATTTTCAACTCTAGGTATAGGTTTTCCATACGTTCTTGGTTTTTTTCCAAATGGTTTAGTTTTATGAGGCCAATGGTTGCAGGTTCTTCTCGCTTTGAAATATTTTATTCTATTCAGAATTTGTTTTTGTGATGCTAATGAGGCAGGCGTCATACAAACATATAAAACACAGCGTATATTTGGATTTTTTCTCCATTTCTGTGGTTGCATACCGAAATGAATCGTTCTACTGTCCCATAAAACGAGCGACCCGGCTTTAGCTTTTACACAAATATCGGAATCATTTCCCAATCTATCAGTGTAAAATTTTTTTTGTTCGGCCGTTTTTAATTCAAACCAATCTGACGTGTCATTAATTTTAAAATTTTCTCGAAACGCTTTGTGTAACTTATGACTTCCTTTCAATACACGCAATGTAGCATCTCCCTCATTTACATTAAACAAATTAACCAATCCTTGAACGCATTCAAATGCATTTCTCGTAAAAGACTGGTCCGTATGAAATTTATCCTTTCCCCGATACCATCCTCGTTTTGTTATTTCGCAAGGTAACGACACACTAATACCATCAAAACTAGTTAATAATTTATTTGTGTTCCAAATTTCGGTGAATTTATCAATAACATTTTGATTTTGACGAATATTCCAAGATAAAGGATTATGTCCAAAATCCCAATGCTGAAATAACATTCCGTGTTTTGGAAATAATTCAAAAATTGATTTGTATGTTTTCGGATTATTTTTTACAATTGGTTTTGAGAGATATTTTGTTTTAAAAAAGAGCCATTTCCACATTTCGCTTCGAAGTGTCCGTAATTCGTCAAAAGTCAATACATTTTCAACAACCTCGATTCCATCTTCCATTAAAGTATAATTTTTACAATCATCGTAAATCATATCTTTTTTATAAACGAAAAACAATTATTTTTTACAATATATTATAGATATAAATATTTTTATCTTTATATTTGTCGCACAACTCGTTTAATATTTCTTTATTTCTTTTAGAAAGCCATTCGGCATTCCGACTATTATAAATATATCCATCTCTCAGAAATGAAGTTTTATAACGATTTTCTTTATCTTTATTAAAAAATAATTAGCGATTGATTCTAATTCTTTCCGTCATCTTTTAATATATGTATGTGTGTATAAAATTTATTAAAAAAAAAAAAAAAAAAAAAAAATATTGATTTTTTTTTTTTTTTTTTTTTTTTTTTTTTTTTTTATAAAAGATTCTTTTCGACTCGGTCATTGTCGAACTCGGTCATGTTTTCATTTTTGAAAAAATAATTAATTAATTAATTATTAATTAATTAATTAATTAATTAATATTCAAAAATGAAAACATCTACATCTCGGACCTAATCGAAAAGAATCTTTTATAATCTAAATCCTTAATATATAAAAAAAAAAAAAAAAAAAAAAATTTTTTTTTTTTTTTTTTTTTTTAAAGATTATAAAAGATTCTTTTCGATTCGGTCCGAGGTGTAGATGTTTTCCATTTTTAAAAATTAATTAATTATTAATTACTAATTAATTACTAATTAATCGTTCATTAATTAGTGATTATTAATTAATTTTTAAGAATGAAAACATCAACATCTCGAACAGAATCGAAAAGAATCTTTTATAATCTAAATCCTTAAAAAAAAAAAAAAAAAAAAAAATTTTTTTTTTTTTTTTTTTTTTTTTTTTTTTTTTTTTTTTTATCTAAAATGAAATAGTTTAATTTTTTTTAAATGGAATAACTATTTTCGACTATTAAAAAATTCATTTTAAATTATAATCAGATTTTTTATTTAACATATTAATGTGTTCCAATTTTAACATTTTAATTATTACAGAAAATATTAAAAAAGATGTTATGATACATAAAAAATATAAAACAAATTGAAATAACGAAAATGTATCTGATGAATCAACGGTCGGTTGTGCTGGAGAATTAACAGGTAAATTTAGAAATGGATTATTCACTGGAATATGTGATGGTGAATCAACTGGAGGCTTATCAACGGTTAAAAGTTTCGGACAGTTCGGTTTTGTCCACGTTCCATCTTCTTTACATTTTATAGTAGCAGTTGTATTTCCATCATCACAATTAATTATAGCAAATCCCGGAAAGGTAAGTTTTATTTTTAATCTATCGGGTAATTTTGGACAAGGTTCACACAAAATATCTTTACCACTCCAACTTCCATCATTTAAACAGGTTCGTTTTCCATCAGTACCGGCATCATCAACGATATAAAATCCCAAATCACATTTATGAGTTGCCACCGATCCGAAAAATCTATCAGATGGATGATAAGACACAGATCCGTTTTTAAAATTTTTTAATTCATTACATTGTACTGGATCACAACGTAAATTTTTAATAGGTGGAGACCATTCACCAAAGGAAGTACAATATTGATTGTCTATAGAATTGTTGAGTTTATAACCTTCATTACATTTATAAGTGATTTTGTTAGGATAACAATATAATGATCCGATATGATAACCATTTTTTAAAAAAGGTGGTTTATTGCAAGGTGTAGGTATACATGTAATGGATGGCGGATTCCACGTCAATTGATCATTTTTATTTTTAACTAAAAAAGAATATATAATGTTTGATTTATATCCGGGATCGCATTGAAGTACGGCTTTATTTCCTTCATCATATGGAGGATTATGATTACTTGTAAATTTACCATTAACTGCAGAAGGTAGAGCGTTTATCAAAAAATGTATTATAATTTTTCTTAAACTCGAACCTTTATTTAATTTGATTAAAAAAAAAAAAAAAAAAAAAAAAAAAAAAAAAATTTTTTTTTTTTTTTTTTTTTTTTTTTTTTTTTTTTTTTTTCAATAATTAATTAGCTAATATTTTTCTTAAATATTCTTCATCTTCACAAAATAAATAATATTTTGGTAAATAAGGGTTTAAAATTAAATGCTTAAAATCGGGTTTAATAATCTGTTGCTTTTTAAGAAGATTATAAGCTTTAGAAATAGACAACTTGTGACCCTCAAATACAAGCCTATCATCGTTCCAATTTTTAATACCAATTCTAGAATTAAATAAAGTATTTTGAAAAGAATCAAATAAACGATATCTTCGTATAGTTTTATTTTCAACGATAAAATAAAATTGTGTATACCATATTTCATCCAATCCTTCAAACTCTACTTTGACAATAGGATATTTTTTTACTTCCTCTTTTGTAAATGGAAAACTATAACCCGTTTCTTCTTTAAATTCTCTATAGGCTGTTAGAAAATATTGATATCGTGTTTGACGACGAGTGTGATCTACTTGACCGTGTGGAAAATCATACAAATCTTCAAATATTTCCCCTTTAAGGAAACGTTTATAATCTAATTTATCGTGTTTTTTAAGAGTCGGTAAACGCTTGCTTTCAAATAAATCTCTTATTTCATTAAAAGAATCAAGTTTCGAATTTTCTTTGTATTCAATACGTTTTTTATATAAATCAGTATAAAAATTTTGTACGCAATATGGTACTTTACGCTTAATGAGCATAATTTCATTCTGGTTAGTTTTTACAATTAAACCATAAGAAGTGGTAAAATTATACTGCTTCATAGTACCTTTTTTTGTTTTTGTGAATCGATTATGGATTGAAAAGATAAAAGAGCTGAAAACCTCTTTAAATATTTTATTATGTTTAGTTCTGTGTTATTTATAAATATTTATACCCAAATTCTTATTAAAAAAAAAAAAAAAAAAAAAAAAAAAAAAAAAAATTTTTTTTTTTTTTTTTTTTTTTTTTTTTTATAAAGAACTAAACATATAATCTAAAAATTTATAAATATCTCCTGATAACACCAAATATATAAAATATTTTTCACGGTTCGGGAAAGTTTCTGGTAAAAATTTATTAAATGGACTATCTTCAGGTAATTTTTTAGAATACATATCATCTAATATAGTTGCATCTAATGAAGATACCCGCGCACAATAATCGTAAAATTCGCACCAAAAATAATAAGGTACATTATATATTTTACATATTTGTTTATGTAAAGATTTTAGTTCACAATATTGTAAACGATCAATACGTCTTTGAATTATTTCGTTAATGTTATTTTTTATAGAAAAATTGTCAGACATTGTTTTAAAAATTCTTATATTTAATAAATTCTTATCAAAAATATAAAAATATATTTTATAAATGTTTTTACACATATAATGTTAAAAGTTATATAAAAACTTTTTAAATACATATAATTTAGACCATGCATAATGTAAATGTTTAAATATTTCAATCTTATAAATACTCATATTAAAAAAAAAAAAAAAAAAAAAAAAAAAAATTTTTTTTTTTTTTTTTTTTTTTTTTTTTTTTTTAATCGCCTTTTTTTGAATCGCCTTTTTTTGAATCATCTTTTTTTGAATCATACAAATATGATTTTATCTCATCAATTTTCATCATCTTTTTTATACGGTTTATGTCATTAAGCTGTTTCTCTTTTGGCTTTGAGGCAGTATAAGGATGATTTATTTGAAACTCCACAGTAGTGTCTGAAATAGGATTTACTTTAAAAAGCGTATGTTCATTTTCTTTACCTTCATAAATTTTAGCCATACCCTTCATTCTTCGCATAGTTCGTACTGCATCTCTCATTTTTAAAAAATAATAACTTAAAGGCGCATTGTTATCATTTTTATTAATTTTTTTCAAACTTTCTATATTCTCAACTTTTGCTCCCGAATTATTTATTATTGATTTATGTGTTGCTTCTTTCGGAGGATCTCCAGTCTGAAGCGGATAACCTTTACTAGTTGATGTTACTGTTCTCTCTTGCCCGTCTTGAAGTCTAGATCTTTTTCTTTTTAAGCATAAATTAGGTGGTGGAGTAAATAAGGGATTCTCATAATTTTTCAACTCTCTATCCAAATATATATTAATAAGTCCCATAACTATTTCTTTAACTGATCCCTCAGCACCTTCGGCATGGCTCGGATCAAACTGAAGATGTTGGCTAACATCTAAAGGATTTTGAAATGTATTATTTGTATTATCTATTGTTGTAATAGCTCGATTAAATATATAAGTTGTAAAATATGATTTAAGAGTTTCTAAATTGGGTATATCTGGTATAGGTTTACCCGCATCTTTTAATTCTGTAAGTTTCGCTATATAATGATTTTGGATCTGACTAGAATCTTTACGAATAATTTCCTTATCAAAAATATCCGTAAAAGTTCCATCTGCATTCCATAAGAATATCGTTGTAAAGTCCGTTGCTGTACGTAAAAAACTAGCTGATTCTGGATCGTCTATATCATCCATGATGTTTTTTCCTTACTCCTTTTTTTAAAACTTATAATATAATATTAAGGTAAAAAAATTGTTTTTTAAAGACAAAGCAATCTCTCGTTCGATATCGCTATAATTTCTTTTTTACGATTAAATAGTATCAATTTCTATATTTGGGAAACAAAATAATTAATTCCTTTAATTATTGTTGAGAATGGTAAATTTTTGACATACTTAATTGATTGAAAAAAAATTCTTATAAAGAATATATTTTTAACAATGTTTAAAATTATATCAAATATTTTAATCTTAAAAAATTTGATGTATTAAGAAATAATAATTTAAACATTTTAATAAAAAATAAGTTTTTTCAAAAATGTCACTCGAACATATTTTGTTTCAATCTCCATGGATTACTTATAATGATAAATTTCTTCAATCTCGAATAACTTTAACTTATCCCGAAAATATCATTTTCACAGCTCAATTTTTAAAACACACTGTAGAATCTGATATTTATAAAAAATACCCTCATGCAAAAAAAATGGATTGTTCGGCTTTTCAACAAGTCGATTGGAATAATGCCATCATAGTATTTGACAACGATTTACAATTAATTTTAGCACCGGATCCAGTTCATGAACTCGTACGTTTGAATCGTCGGTTAGAATATAAAAAAGCAGCCAATGTTATTTTCAGTCCTTTTAAGTTTTTTCCATTCTTTGAATTATATTATGGAACAAAAATTATTATTTTTATAATATTATTTTTGTACATTTTTAACAAATTTTATTCATTACGGTACAATATTGGTCTTTTGAGTCTATCCAATAAGATTTCAAACGATTTACCAATTCCTCCGAATCCACAAAAACGTGACGTTCTGCATTAGGTACCGGTTGAGTTATTAAGCCATCGTAATTTTCTTTAGCTTTTTTATACATTTTCATAGAATATGTTTTATCCATCAGTCCAGTGAGTAATTGATTTCTGTCAAAAGTATCATAGATATGATTTTGTAAAAATTGTTGAGGAAAATTTCGTAATTTATAATAATCTAGAATCCAAAAATAGGTAGTCCAAAACCAAACCATTAAATTTTCATCCATAAATTCTACGATGGTAAAACGAATACGTTTTTTCATTTGTAAAATAAAAGATGATAAAATAATTGGCGGTTCATCACTATCTTCAATTAATGATAAACAATTATGAATAGTCGGTGAATTTATATCGGTGATGGCTACGAGAGTTGGAATAAAATCATTTCCGAAAAGAAACGAGACTACGAGTAATCGTTTGATCGGATATTTTAATTTATCATCTACGAAATCATTAATATTATAAAATTCATTGTATCTATAAATTTGAATAGTTTGATATCTATCTAAACGCAAAAACGATAAAATAAAAACGTCTTGATCTACACTAACAACAATAGGATTTTTACAATTTTGTAAAGCTTCTGCCACTTGAAAAATTTTATGTTCGCCTTCACCCGGAACATTACATCCGCATAAAACGATATCTATCGGTAAAATACATTTGTTCAATTTATAAATTAAATACTTTTGTACCAAAATCGTTAATTTATTATTGCCAAATAACATATATCGATAAAAGGATTTTTTTGAAGACGCATTCTTGGATCGGCGACGTTCTCTTTGAGTCGCCCATTTCATCGGAACACCTTCGCCATCAAACGATAAGATTAACATAAGTTTTTCTTTTTCCTGCGAAGTATATGACAAAAGTGTTTTTATCAAGTTTATCAATTGTGTCCATACTGATTCACAAATTTCATTAAAAATTCGTTTTTCTTCACTTTCCAAAACATGTTCAATAGCTATATATAAAAAACTTTGACAATCTATTAGAATAGAATCAAAATAATTCGGTTTAGTCGATGGTGGAGCGATAACTTGAATAAATTTACAAAAATTAGTAATACCCATGATTTTTCCAAAATCAATTCTAATATAATCTTTTATATACTTTATAAAGAAATATATGTTAAAAAAAAAAAAAAAAAAAAAAAAAAAAAAAAAAAAAAAAATTTTTTTTTTTTTTTTTTTTTTTTTTTTTTTTTTTTTAAATTAAAAGTTATATTTTTATATTTTTTATATTCTGTCGTAAAGAATATTTAAGATAAATTAATCCAATAATAAAACTTTTTATAATTAAAAAAAGAATTACAATTCCCCAAAAACACCATCTTTTATAAAATGGAATCGAAGAATTGAAAATTCCAAAAATCGTAAATGTTGAAAAGGGTTCTTTTGGAATAATTAATCGTATTTCATTCGTCACTAAACTTTTATATTTATAAGATTTAATATACGATGATTTAAAATTAGGATATGAAACGTTTGTTAAATAATCTAAAGTATCTTCTTTTTCTCGAATCAGTTTTCCAATTATATTTTCTGGTTTTACGAGTATTTTTATATTAGGATTTATATAAAATGTATTTGATATTTCGGGTAGAATAATTTTTCCATCATTCGTCAAAGCATATCTTTCCAATAAAACTCTATTCATCGATTTTGTACGTTGATATTCTTCGATATCCAATGTAGAAATTTTTTGATAATATTCATTTTTAAATCCATCTCTCGGATAAAAAGGCTTTTTGTTTTTATCAACAGCATACGTATTATTTATTAAATATTGTGCTTCGTTATTTTCGAATGTTAAACATAATGGATAAATTTCATCGCCGCAATTCGAAATTGCATAGCGATTAGGAATTGTTTCGGGCGGCTTAGTTACATCAACTCGAATCAAATAATATTCGTTTCCATGAACATCGAAAGGAAAAATATGTTTTCCATCTACAGCAGATGCGTAATAAGGGGTACCGTCTGCTAATTTAGCCGGAGTATTATCGTCAGGATAATATTCGTTACCAAATTCATCGATAGCATAATATTCCTTTTTATCAATACCTATACCAATTATCGGTTTACCATTTACTATTTCGTAAATTTGTTTTCCATTTATAGTATTATATCTCGGTTTACCCGTAACAGTCAACGGATAAATATATTTTCCATTGTTTTTGATCATTGCTAAACTAGAAACGCTATATTCGTTTCCAAATCTATCTTTAGGATAATAATATGTTCCATCCGATTTGCGTGCATATTTATTGCCTAAAATTATTTCTTGACAACCAAGATTTGCGTATATTTGATACGACATTTTTATAATCAAATACTTATTTTAAATTAAATTAAATAAAAAAAAAAAAAAAAAAAAAAAAAAAAAAAAAAAAAT
Organism: Salticus scenicus; assembly: GCA_963930645.1. Taxonomy (NCBI): domain Eukaryota; kingdom Metazoa; phylum Arthropoda; class Arachnida; order Araneae; family Salticidae; genus Salticus; species Salticus scenicus. The sequence goes on along the minus strand of OZ005653.1, from coordinate 178,964,208 downwards.
TTTTTTTTTTTTTTTTTTTTTTTTTTTTTTTTAAGTAAGATGTTTACAATTTACATCTTATTATTTTTTATAATGTATACTTGTCATTGTTATATGGCTCGAAATTTATTGTCTTATTATATGGTTAAGCCTTACAAATTTCATTTAAATCTTTTTCGTTGGAACAAAGATGTCAAACTCGCATTTGATTGAGTGGTTCGATCAATTATTGTTCGGTAGTAATTTCGATGATCTTTCTTCCCCTCCACACGAAACAAAAAATTTAATTTTACGTATGGAATCTGAAAACATTCCTTGGTCTCATATGATTCTTCATGGCGGTCTCACGGCTTTCCCTTATCAAATACACGGTGATTTAAATATTTTAATCGATTATTTAGAAAAACAATGGATTGATGGACAAACTCATATCGATCCTCCAATTTGTAAAACCAGAGCCGTGTCGAAATTTTGGAATCAATTGCAAATTTTATTGGCAAAAAAACTCGAACAGATTCCTCCACCTTTACCTTTTCCATCTGAACGAGACGATGAAATTTTAAAAGAAATTTTAGAACCCACACGCTATGATTACAGCGTTGAAAATTTCGAGTATCAATCTGCAGAATTTTGGGGTCGCGTGGCTCGCAAATTTATTAATTTAAATAGATCGGTAGAAGAAGTCTCCCCGCTGCCAAACATTTCTTCCAATTTAATGAAAAAAATCATTCAGTTATACGATATCGTATGCAAATCACGCGGTCAATATTTTGACCCTTTAACTATGCATCTGGTACCCAGTTATGAATACGTGAATGCTGCCCATTGGCAAACGAGTAAAAATTTAGAAGCTTTTATGCATGATCGGCCAACGCATTCCTTAACACTTTCTATACAAACTCTTTTGAAAAATAGTATAAAAGATGTACTCGACGGTAAAAAACCTTCGGTAATGTCAGTTAATTTTTGTCCGCAACTAGACGCTCTTTTACATAACGTACAAATTATTCATGATAAAATTGAACAGGTTCCTCAAAGAGACTTACCACCTAAATTGATCGATGTTTTTCAAAGACTTTTAGCTTTATGTCATCAAGACGGATTATGGGAAAAAGATGTTTCTGAAATTAAACCCGAACCCACATCTCTCAGTCTTTTACATATGGCAACGCACATTCGAATTTTAGAAAGAGAAAAGAAAATTTTATGGAAACATATTATTGATGAAAATGATTCAAAATTTCATTCAGAGCTGTCAAAGCACACTTATCCGAACGACCTTTATGTAGATGGCAAAAAGAAGCACCATTGGTCGTCGGTCCGGTCATAATATTTCGTTTTCTTTTCAAAGGGGGTACGCCAAATTTTTCTACGTTAACCGTATTACCAACCGGTATACCGGCATCGTATAAAATATTAGGTTGGAAAAAATTTCCTTTATAACCGAAAATCACGGGCGAACCAGGATATGATTTTTGTAAAAAATCAAAACGACTTTTCAAAAATTTTAATGTATCGGGATAAGAAGTTCCATCGTTCATCGTTACTAAAACGTCGGGTCGACAATGCGGATTTATTTTTCGCATTTGTGAAAAACTCATCGGACTCGTAATTAAAAAATGTTGAAGCAATCCGGTGGCATCTTTATATGCCAATTCTAAAGGTATGTATGTTTGATCTAAAACCACACCTTTAGTATGAACTATGGCATGCATCTTTATTTTTCTTTTCCTCTCTAAGAAATAAAGATGAAAGGATTAGGATTTACAACACTTCTTCTAGGTTTTGTATTGATTAGTTTAATAATAAGCGTAAGCTTAATTGCCTTTACAATGTTTAGAATGGCTAATGCAACAGAGTATACTCACGATGCTGACAAAAAGATGACAACACAAGGAGTTTCGGCTAAAGCATTCTTTACAAGTAATAAATTAATGTTAATAATTCCGAACGTTACAAATGTTCTCAGTATTATAGTTATAGCCGTATTAATAGCAACGCATTAATAACAAAGCATACACATTTCACATAATGAATTTAAGACTGATTATATCAGCTACCTTATCATTTCTAATATTATTCGGTCTAATAATGTATGGTTATTTGGTTTACTCGATAAAGACCGATTCAACCAGCACAAATGGACCGGGCGTATTAAGCAATAATAAAATATGGTTTTATACACAATTATTTATACAAATAACATCATTTATCGTTTCTGGTTTTATCGTATATAAGAATTGAAAAGAAAGAATAAATTTCAAATACAGATTCGAATATATATAGATTGTAAACACATTAAAAAAAAAAAAAAAAAAAAAAAAAAATTTTTTTTTTTTTTTTTTTTTTTTTTTTTGTAAATTCAAGATAAAGTTATTTTTAGTTTTATTTTTGAAAAATAAATTATTATATTAAATGAATGATTAATTAAATAATTCATTCATTTTCAAAAATGAAAAATGATTACATCTTGGATTCTAAAAGAATTTAATTTTCAAAAACTTTTTATAATCTAAATCTTGAAAAAAAAAAAAAAAAAAAAAAAAATTTTTTTTTTTTTTTTTTTTTTTTTTTTTTTTTCAAGTTTAATGTTTTTATCAGACAAAATTGATATTTCTTTAAGTCCAAGATGTAGTTGTTTCTATTTTTGAAAATTAATTAATTTGTTAATTGTTAAACATTTTGCAATTTTTTATCGTATAATTAAAGAAGATTGAAAAATAATATTTGTTGAACCTATTTAATAATTTTTTAAAATAAGTAATATGGATTCCGAAAATATTATACGGCGAACATATGATAGCGTCATAAAATTTTTACAATTAATGCTTGGGGCAGATAAAATGATGATTGTTTCTAAACATTTAAATGAACATTTTCCGCATTGGAATGATTTTTGGTCAGTAATTCGTAAATGGCTTATGACGGAGCATCCGTTAACGAACATGCAACGAAGCATTAAAAGTTTTGCTCAATTATTTCCCGGTTATGAATCCTTTTCAAATGATCTGGACCAATCGTTGGTTCTTCACGAAGATTTTTGGAATAAAGTATACTTTCAACTTCGCTCGGCTCAAGAAAAATTAAAATGATAAAAGTAGGACAATTAGAACCTTTTGCCTTATTAACATTAGCCGGCGGATTATTATATTCTATAGGTATTTTAACTATCGAATCTAAGGCAAACACGTGTTATAGAATACATTTCATTGTTCTTACACTCATCATTTTTACAGCTCTTTTAACTATATGTGTGCTTAAATATTTGAAATATCGATTTACATGTAGTCAAATGAATGATTTAATTATGTCTATGAAAATAAAATAGGCAAATAATGATTTTTTTCATTTCGGAAAAGAATAGCATCTCCGGACCGAAAACCTATTATATCCCAACACATTATTGGAGACTCGATACAATGTTCCGTATTTCCCGAAATCGTTTCGTATTCTAAATTTTGAATACAACATAAAAATATTCGAAGGCAAACATCGTCTTTTTTACAAATTTTTACACCATCTTCAAATTCTATCGTGAATGTGAAATGAGGTGAAGAAATATAAGCTTGTTTCAGAGGTCTAAAAGCCTTTTTTTTAATAATTTCTAAATATTCCATCGCCCTTTTTGTTTAAATCGGAAAAAAATTATTATTAAAGAAATGGATTTCGATCAGTCGGCGATAAACGATGTAGTGGTCGAAGCTCTTTTAACAAAGGATAAGAATATATTTGGACAATATTTTACACTCGATGGATGCGCTGCTAACGTCGATCCACAGGTGGCTGGACAAGCGAAAGAAATGTTTAAATCGTTATATCCCGATTTGGATTTTGACAAATTTTTAGACGATTATAAAAAATCTAAAATTATAGCTATAAATGCGGATGAAAACGAACTTCCTCCTCCCGTTAGTCAAATATGTAATAAATTGGCTTTCGATGCATCGAGTAGAAGAATGGTAAGTGTGTTGAGTCCAACGCATGCAAAAAAAAATCGTAAGACGGAATTTGATATATGCGAATTTATAAAAACGCGAAGTGAAAGCGGAATACCGATCACATTTCAATCTGACGCGGATTTAGAATCAGATTTAGATATTTTAATGGAACCACAAAAAACTTCAACAATCGATACGGGACTTAGAAAAATTGCACAACTTGTAAGTGTATTAAATTCATCCTGTAATTATCGTTTATTGGATGTACATCCTGAAAGAACTATTCGTTAGATATAATTTTTAAAATGTTATTCATTTGTGAAAATTATATTTATATATTTTTAATATCTCTAAAAAAAAAAAAAAAAAAAAAAAAAAAAAATTTTTTTTTTTTTTTTTTTTTTTTTTTTTTTTTTTTTTTTAATTAAGGATTTAGATTATAAAAGATTCTTTTCGGGGTCAGTCTAAGATGTAGATGTTTTCATTTTTGAACATTAATTAATTAATGTTAAAAAATGAAAACATCTACATCTTGGACCGAATCGAAAATAATCTTAAAAAAAAAAAAAAAAAAAAAAAAAAAAAAAAAAATTTTTTTTTTTTTTTTTTTTTTTTTTTTTTTTTTTTTAAATTAAGGATTTAGATTATAAAAGATTCTTTTCGGGGTCAGTCTAAGATGTAGATGTTTTCATTTTTGAACATTAATTAATTAATTAATAATTAATTAATTAATAATTAATTAATTAATAATTAATTAATTAATGTTAAAAAATGAAAACATCTACATCTTGGACCGAATCGAAAAGAATCTTTTATAATCTAAATAATAATAATAATAATAAAAAAAAAAAAAAAAAAAAAAAAAAAAAAAAAAAAAAAAATTTTTTTTTTTTTTTTTTTTTTTTTTTTTTTTTTTTTTTTTAAATAAGTAATAGTATGGAATCTATTCAAGATTTATTCAAATTTATTTTGGAGCAAAATCGATGTATAGTTTTTGGTGACATTGGACGTTATCCCCATCATCTTTTAAAAGCTTTAAAATCTATTCCTATGTTAAAAGTTGTAATCATTTCACAAAATGAAAATTTATATTCTCTAGATAATAGAATTCGCGTATTACGTTCCGGAGACATTCTAGAAAAATGTGATTTATTAATTTATATAGAACCGATGTCTTTGCAAATGGTTGAAAAACATCCTTTAGCTTCTAGCGTCGTTGTATTTACATCTCATTTCACTTTTAATATACCTTGCGGAGAGTGGTGGCCAAATGTTTGTTTTTTTCTCAAAATAGATCCTGAAGGTACGAGACAATTAATAGAAAAAGAAGATTTTTCAATTCAAACACGAAACATCGGTCTTGTAAAAATTGATCATGTAAATACCGTCATTATTTCAGATAAAGAATTACCATCGACTCCCTTGAATACAAACAACTCGTATGTCATTATAGATCTTACAAATTATAATCGCGATACATTGAGCATGTATTTAGCATTTTGGAATGCGTTTGATTTTATGTTAGAAAATAAACATATGATCGATCGATGGGTTATATGTTTCTCTGAAAATGGTTACACTGCTTATAAAACATTTACGCAAAAAGTTTTAGATTCACTTTCATGTAAAAAATTTGAAAACGGTAATGTAACAGATAATCGTACATTAGTAAATTTACTACCTTTTTACAAATCCGGAATAATGGATAAAAAATTTAATTTAGAAGTATTTTCTTTTGGCGAAATGAAATTTGTGGTTCCTAAAACAATTGAAGATGCTTGTAAAGCTGCCGTTATGTATAATACTTATCCTTTAGTTAAAAACGTATTGGGAGTACAAAGTTAAATATATAAAATCTTTTATTTCTTTACAAAAAAAGAAAAATTATACATATGTAAATATAAATAAAGATATGTCGAATCCGACAGTACCCAATTTGAATTCAATAGTCGCGTCTCTCAATCCAAATTGTAGTAATGCAGGTCATTGTATGGCAACGAGATCACGAGGTCGGCCAAAAAAAATAAATCCTGTTATCGCTAATATAAATCCGCATCAGAAAATTTCCAAAAAAAGTAAAAAGGGTAAAAAAGGTAAAAAAGGAATTTGCAGTGATGGAAGTTGTAGTAGTGGAAGCAGTAGTGGAAGTCCGAGCGGAAGTCGAAATGGAAGTCCGAGCGGAAGTCGAAATGGAAGTCGAAATGCTTCTCCGTCAACTAGTAGTAGACGATCTATATCTCATCCCTATTTGAAAAGAACATCTGAGAATGAACTTCGTTACGATTATGATCCACATAGTTTAACATTCAAATTAAAAAATTCAAAATTTTCACAAAAACGACTTCCCAACAAAGTATGTCGTGTTTTTACGAGTCATTGTGCAAAAAGATTTCCTTTAAAAAGAGATGAAAAGCCTCGTAACACCATTATAGAAATGGAAGAGATTTAATGAAATATCCGAAATATAAAGCTAGAATACTTAGTATTAAATATTATTTAATGAATTGTTTTTAGTAAAATTTTTCATAAAAAAATCAAAAAGGCTAAATTTTTATAGTCTTATAATACAAACCTAAAAGAAAAAAAAAAAAAAAAAAAAAAAAAAAAATTTTTTTTTTTTTTTTTTTTTTTTTTTTTTTTTTTTTTTTCAAAAGGTTTTAGATTATAAAAGATTCTTTTCGATTCCGTCCGGGATGCAGATGTTTTCATTTTTTGAAAAATTAATAATTTATTAATTACTAATTAATTATTACTAATTAATTAGTAATTATTAATTAATTTTCTAAAATAAAATTATCTGCATCTTGGACTGACCCGAAAAGAATCTTTTATAATCTAAATCCTTAAAAAAAAAAAAAAAAAAAAAAAAAAAAAAAAAAAAAAATTTTTTTTTTTTTTTTTTTTTTTTTTTTTTTTAAGATTTAGTTTCCTTATAATTTATTTTAGTTTCCTTATAATTCTATTGCAAGTATTTGTTTCATGTCTCTTACACGACTTAAGGCAGTGTAAACCCAATTTACATCTCTATTTTTATCAAAACTAATGACAATTTTATTATCATCTATCGTATCGCCTTGATATTTATGAACCGTACCGGCAAAACCCAATTCCAAAGGAAATAGTCCCGTCGTTTTGTCTTTCCAAACAGTGACTTTTAAATTAGTATTTGGATTTTTACACATTACCTTATTTTCATCGATTTTTTGTTCAAAAATCAATTTGGTTCCATTATCATAATGCGGAGGATGATTTTTCGTCACAAATACTATACAACCCGGCTTTACAGTTAGATGTTCCTGAAGTTGAATTTCCGGACCTTCAACTTTATTTTTTAAATAAAAAGAATTGAATGTTTTTACTCTATCGTTTCTATAAGCCATGGCTTTGTCTACCTGTAACAACATAGTATTATCAATATTTTCCACGACGGGAAAATATTTACTCACAAATTCAAACATATTTTTTTCGTCGTTCTCCTCGACGAATTTGCGTAAAGAATTTATTATTGTTTCGTATTCAGGTGTAAATCTTTTGCTTTCTTTCAGACGTATATGACGAACATCGTATCTTTTTTCGTTAAACGTAATGGAAAATAGATTATGCGTTGATTTGACCGGATTCAGTTGATGACGATCTCCCATGCAAACAAAAAGTAGAGGTAATTCGGTTCTATCCATGAAAAATCGAATCAGCCAATACATTAACCATCCGTTAATCATAGATACTTCATCTACAACGACTATATAGGGATAAATGGCACAAGTGAAATGAGATAAAATATCGCGACTTTGTTTGATATTCTTTAATAAATCTTTTTCATCCTTTAATTTTTTTTCGAACATATTACAAATATGGGGACTTAAATTAACGGTGGAATGAACCGTTTTACCATTTATCGCATGAGCACTTCGAGCAGTAAAACTCATTCTGAATTGCAAAGTATCGATATACTCGAGTGTTTTTTTAACGACATAAGTTTTACCAGTTCCGGGTCCTCCCGAAACTATCACCAACATTTTTCGTGGTTTTTTTAACCATTTTGCAACGAGCTGAACGAATGATAATTGACATTTTGTCAAAGTAAGGCAATGTTTACGGAGCCCCGGCTGATCAACTTGGATTTCGGAGGATATAGTATGCGCGGATGTCATTTATGTCCTATGAAAATAATCACTTTGGTTCTCGTTAAATCGGAAAACGGTGAAAATGATAATAGCAATTCGAGCGAACAACACGTTCTCTTAATTTGTTCCCGCGTACCAAATAGTTATTTATTAGATTTATATTCCCTATACGTCGGTCGAGAACAAAATCAACGAAATGAATGGTTATCCTCGGCGTACGTTAAATCGATTATAACTCTGAGCGTAGAAAAATTTATAAATCCAAAAAAATGGTTAAATTCTATGGTATGGTCGCGATATCGACAAGAAGATAAAAAAGCTAGTCTGGAATTATTTATCAAACGACCTAAAAAATCTGAATTTTATTATGCGGTAGGTGTCGACGGAACCATTTTGATATGTAAAGAAAATCCAAAAGAATCGATAATTATTAACAAAAGTACAGTAGAAATTTTATGTGGAAAATCTAGATTTTATTGTAATAATCCGACCATAACAGTTGTTGATCAAGAATTCTAATAATATTTTTTTTAGAAAAATACTCTTTTCTATATAATTTTTATTAAAAAAAAAAAAAAAAAAAAAAAAAAAAAAAAAAAAAAAATTTTTTTTTTTTTTTTTTTTTTTTTTTTTTTTTTTTTAATAAAATGTAATTATACAAATATGAATAAATTAATTTTTTTTAGGATGTAAACTATACGAAAATCCTACTCCTTCATTATGTTGTTCGCCGAAAAATATCTTTTCGGCCGAGCATGTCACATTAAACCACGAGTTTTTCGACGGACCCGTGCTAAATTGAGCAAAATTCTTTTTCGGAGCTTCAAAGCTCAAAACTTCTAATGGTGTTCTGTCAGGATTCTTAGCCAATCCATCTCGAGTTAAGGGTAAAGGTTTACCGCTTCTACACTGATATTTAATCAAAGTCAAAATATCTTTCTCGTACGCAGATTCGTCGTTATTAAATAATTGTCTTTCGACAATATTTATCATATTATAAAAATGAATTGCAATTCCGCATTTAGTAAATATATTACGAACATCTGAAAATGCGACTATTTTATTTGGTGAAATTCTTCGCAACATAATATATAGATATTTTAAATGTTGATAAAGAACTTTAATCGATCCCCTGTCTTCAACCAAAACATAATTGAAAGTATTCAAATATCGAAATTCTCCCTTTAAGTTTTTACCTTTGTTTCGGGGACCTCCTTTCACGAGATGACAAGCGTCGGGTAATACTTTCATGAGTTTTTCAATGGAACAATCTACATAAACGGTAGAATATCGACGTTTGTTAGAAAATTCGAATACTTGTTTTTGAGTAGAGAATAATGCCATATCGTATAAAATATCTTTTTCGACATTAAATTGCGGCGCGTTTCCGGCCATTAAAGCTGATAAATGTTTACTGTCGAGCGCGCCTTGAGTATCCGATTTGGTGGCTCGGCAAGCTCGATGTATTCCAAAAGCATCGCCGGGTGTTGGAAATTTTAAATATTTTATTATCGCCCACATAAATTCGGGTACCGCATCAATATGTTTGTTAAAAATATTGATATCGGGAACTTTTCGAAAATGAAATTCTATTAATCTTAAAACGGAATCTAAACTATGCGGTCGTATTTTAAACAGAATGGCTTCGAAAAGATCGGGTCTTTTTTCACGAGTATATTCCATCAATCGTTTTGCTATGAACAGCGACGGCATATTTTTGCTGTTGAACAATGAAAAATAATAACAATAATAATATTGCCAATAACAATAACAAAAATAATAAACAAATGGATAAGTCGGATGTTTTTTCACTCATAGAATTAAAAGCCATATATAAAATAATTCGTTTTCAAAAAACGACGAACGAAATGAGTATGCTCGTATATATAATAATGTTTACGGGGTTAAAAGTAGCAGATATTTTAGGTTGGTTTAATTACAATTCCCGTAAACGACGAGAATTTTTAAAACAAAAATTAACAATTTTAGAAGATTATGAGTCGCTTGGAAGACTATTTACAAAAAAACATCAAACGTATTTGATTCAATGGAAAAAATTTTGTCAAACTTTACTGCCTAACAAAAAGAAAAATATTACATTCGAAACCTTTAGAAAGTCATGTAAAAATGCAAAGGCAAAAGGGTTTTTAAATATAAAGGATGATGAAATTATATTTAAATAAAAAAAAAAAAAAAAAAAAAAAAAAAAAAAAAAATTTTTTTTTTTTTTTTTTTTTTTTTTTTTTTTAGATTTAGATTATAAAAGATTCTTTCCGATCCGGTCTAAGATGTAGATGTTTTCATTTTTGAAAATTAATTAATTATTAATTACTAATTAATTAATGATTAATTAGTAATTAATAATTAATTAATTTTTAAAAATGAAAACATCTATATCTTGTATCAAATCGAAAAGAATCTTTTATAATCTAAATCCCTTAAAAAAAAAAAAAAAAAAAAAAAAAAAAAAAAAATTTTTTTTTTTTTTTTTTTTTTTTTTTTTTTTTTTTTTTTAAATTAAGAAATACATTTTGACAGAATTGATTTGTCATTAACGTAACTTTTCATAGCATTATTTGAAAAAAAATCATTTATTACTTTTCTACAAATTGGGCAAGTATTTTGTTCTTCAAACCATTTTTTAACACAGTTTTTATGATATGAATGCATACAAGGCAAAATCACCATTTCTTCATTTAAAGAATATTTTTCTATACAAATAAGACAAGATTCGTCTTTTAAAATTATTTTTTTATCAATTTTTATAACAGATAACATTTCAAAAATACTTTTCGGAAGAGAATTTAAATCATATATATCAGAATCGGAACTTGAAGAATCATCCGATGATTCTTCAAAGTAGTCAAAAAACGGATGCTTGGTTCGACTAAAGCAACCCATAACCTTAAATTTCAGGATAAATTATTTAAATTATTTGACAAATCATTTTTATATTCATATAAGTTTCTATCTTTTCAATTGAAAAAAAAAAAAAAAAAAAAAAAAAAAAAAAAAATTTTTTTTTTTTTTTTTTTTTTTTTTTTTTTTTTTTTTTAAGAAACGCGTTCTGACAGATTTGTTTCATTATTAGAATAATTTTCCATAACATTGTTTGAAATATGTTTATTTGCTACTTCTCTACAAATTGGACAAGTGTTCTGTTCTTCAAACCATTCTTTAATGCAATTTTTATGATATATATGAGTACAAGGCAAAATTATTATTTCTTCATTTAATGTGTATTTTTCTATACAAATAAGACAAGATTCATTTTTTGAAATTATTTTTTCATCAATTTTTACAACGGGTAACGTTTCAAAAACACTATTCGGAACAGGATTTTTATTTGGAGGAATATTTAACGATGCTTCCAATACACTATTTAATAAATTGTTATCAAAAGATTCTTCCATTAAATTAATTAAATTATTGGATCTGTTTCTATTTGCAATGCGTCGTCTTCTGTTTTCAATAACAGGATCGAGTAAAAGTTCATCATAAAAACTATATAAATCTAAATCTTCGTCATCGCGGCCTATTTCGAAATCGGAATCATCAGTACCAGAATTTGAAAAATCGTCCCAGTCCAATAACGCCATTGATTCTTCAAAGTCAAAAATTGGACGTAAAATTTGACTAAAGCTAAAGCAACTCATACCCTTAAACTTTATTAAAATTAATCTGAAAAAATCATTTCTTTTTATACTTGTATGATTCTCAACATTCTATATGTTAAAAAAAAAAAAAAAAAAAAAAAAAAAAAAAAAAAAATTTTTTTTTTTTTTTTTTTTTTTTTTTTTTTTTTTTTTTTATGCTTTTTCTTCCGTTATTGATTCATGAAGAGAATTTGTTGGATCATCTGGATACTCAATAGCATAATTTAATACAGAGGGAAGAGAAATAAAATTTTCTGTATTTAACGATAATTTTTGAAAAACGATTATTTGTTTGATTTCACCACAAATTTTATACGAATTATCACCAAACGAAGTCCGACTTCTAATTTCCATATGACATATACCTAAAAAACTAGGAGATGATAATAAAGTCGATTGAAGTACCGATGCATATATATTTGTAATCTTTTCGCCATCGAAAATTTTTAAACTTAAAAGACACCAATTTTGATCAGAGATTTTAATATTATCTTTGATATGATAATGAGTACAATAATGACATAATAACGGTTGGCATGGCGTATAAAAAAATCGACCACCTGTATGAAGTTTTTCATCATCGTCTTCTCTTAAAGACATTCCTATTATATCGAGCGGTTTACATTTTTTTACAACAAACGATAATATATTATTCTCTGATTTTTGAAGAATAAATTCTCCAGCAACTATTATATTATATATTTGATTTTCTTGAATAAGCGTTTTCACAAACGCCTTTTTTTCAGGACCACAAAATTTCCCTTTATTATATTTAGATTTACCATTCATATGCGTTTGATAAACAGAATATTTTTCCAAATCTTCTAACCAAGAAGTTTTAATCAAATTAAAAGCTCCGGTTTTCTTTTCTAACGTTTGAATTTCAGTTTGAAGAAGAGGTAACGATAAAATTCCATTCACTAAAGCATTATAATCGGAATATTCCATCTTGTTTTTTTAATAAAATAATTATTTTTTTCCGTAAAATATAGAAATATTTATTACTTATTTATTCGTTTTTTTTCTAATTTGAACAAAATAATAAATTATTTTTGTTTTCCAAATTATTTTTTTCTTCTATCCAAGTATATTTTCGTTCAGATGATATTAATAAATGTACATGTTGTCTAATACTATTAATCATATATTCGATTGCTAACCAGGATAATTTCGGATTTATTAATCTTATGAAGAAATAATAAATTTCAATCATTGTTATTTCATGCATTTGACTTCCTTTACAAGCAAATTCACTTGCTAAATCTTCAATCATTTTCTCTATTCGATCTCTATCTACAATTTCCGTAAATAATTCAATTCCTTTAAATCTCACAGATAGTTGTATTAATAATTTTTGACCGCTCAAATAATAAATGTAACCGTATTGTTCTTTGTCTTCTAAAAGTTTAGAAATATATTTTCTCATCACATCCAGAATTTTTGGATGAGTCATTAAATCTAAAGAAATATAATATTCTATCGGCCATTTACCGCGCTTTAAGTTTATGGTTTTCAAAACCGATTCCAAAGATTCCTTTTGATATAATTCGCGTAACAAATTATCGAGGGGTAATCGACACGTCGCCAGTCTTTCATACATCTTTCTTTTTTCCAAAAAAAGATGTATAAAAACGAATCATCATACTTATGAACAAAAATAAAAATAAAACTACGATTCCATAAATGATATACGTTATCCACGGAAAAACACCTTCTATTCCCGACCAAACTGTAGAACTGACTTGATTCGCAAAATGATTTAAAGCGTCTGCCACAGTGGGTCTTTGACAACGCATGGTTTCGTTGGGCGAACAATTTACATATTGACAGTCACACAATCGACAACAAGATTTTTCTTTTTCCTCGTCAAAATTATCGCATACATTCATCAGCGTTCCATTTCCATTATCGTCGCAAAACGGAATATTATCGAGAGGTTCTTTTTGACAACAACTTAATTCGCGATATTTACATACCGATCCATCGGCTTTTTCTTTAAAGCATCCCGAATTAGATTCTATATAATTCCAAACACTCGCTATGCCGATTCCTACGGCCGTTCCCGTAGCCGCAACTGCTAAACCCTTTTTACTGAAAAGGGTTTTAAATGTTCCGCGTAATTTTTTACTATTTGAAACGAGTGTTTTTAATCCGTGTTTAGATCTCGTTACAAATTTGAAATTGTTAAAACGACTCGTAGCTCGAGGTTGTTGAAAATTAAATTTGCGTTTCAAAATCATAGCGTTTTCAAAAAAACTTGATTGATAAAATTTTTTATATCTTTGAAAAAAATACAATAAAGAATGGTTGCTACTGAATCGACACCGTGTTTATTTAATCCCGTGAAATCAGAATGTAAGGGTCCGAAAAGAGCAAATTTAAACTTGCTTGCATGTGAAACACATTTGAAAAATCTTTACGGTTTAGAAATGTGGTATCATTTAGAAGATCATCCATTGAATGTCGCATTCGTCGGAGGATTTTTACGACCCATTAAAAATATGACATATTTTACCCCAAATACAGTTATTTTCCCGACAAAAGAATTTTTTGATAGAACTATACGACCGGAAGAATATAATGCTGAAGATGCGAAATATCGAGATTATACAATGAATCCCATTATTATAGAATACATGAGAAAGTACGGCATGGTAGCAGGTCAAAGTGTAGAACATCGATTGGCAGTCGAAATTTATCGAAACTTGATTCCTGACGATGTAGATCCCGGACCGAATCAAAAAACTCAATATCCGGGTTTGAGTACTCTTGTTCGAAGTAAAAAATTAATATCGGAATCTCATATACGAGATCGTCCCGTATATAAGGTTTTAGAAAACAATAGTTTATATACTAACGATAAATTAGATAAAATAACAGCCAAACATTTTTCGCTTTGTATGCAATATCTTCTATTTAATATGATAAATTCTGAATTTCAAGTTCATACAACAGAAAAAAATTTTTTAGATTATTTGATGTATAATTGTGAATTTGTGGAAGGAATCGGTGTAGTAGCAACAGAAAATATCAATTATCCCCATCCTTTGGTATTAAACGGTCATTCCAAAGGAACGCAAATTTTATATAATGCTTTTGTAACACTAATAAATAAAGATATTTTGAATAAAAATTATGATATAAATCAAACGCCTTCTCAATATGCTCTAACGCAAGCTTTTAAAGGTGGATCTTTGTGTTAGATAATATACGTAAATCTGCGTGTAAAAAAAAAAAAAAAAAAAAAAAAAAATTTTTTTTTTTTTTTTTTTTTTTTTTTTTTTTTTTTTTAATATATTGGTGAACCATCTATTTCTGGCAACGATGCTGTTCCTGGTTCTTCTCGAGCAGAGCGATTAGTTTCTGGTAATTCAAATTGATTAAAATTAATCAAAACCAATTGATTATTAAAATCCAAAAACCAATTATCTCCTTTACACATCATTTTTGCACTCATTCCAGCAGGCTGTCTTTTAATTAGTAAAAAACAATTGATAATTTGAGACAAGTCGGCATATCGTTTAAATCTATATGCTTCCCCTTCTAATTGCTCCAAAGACATTTGTGTCATTTTGTTGTAAAGGGTTTTATTATCATCATATATATCCAATACATTTACAGATTTTTGATTATCCATCTTACTTATTTTTCATTTCGTGTCACTTTTACGAGTACTGACATTCGGTTCAACCTCTTCCCAATCAGGCATATATCGTTTACACAACTTACATCTGTACAAAATTTCCCGGTTTAATTTTCTAAAAAATTCTTCAGGATTTTCAAAATCTTGATCACAAGTACATAAAATTTTATCGTTGTTTTTAATTTCAGACATTACACTTTTTTCACAAGATGACAAATGCCATCCGTGTCTTTCATTGTACATCACGCGTAAATTCAATTCTGGTCTCATTAAAAGCGCATGATAAAATTTTATTATTTTAGAATATTTCTCGAAACGTTCAAATTTTATAATTTCTTTTTGTAAATTTGTTAAACGAATAAGTTTTTGATAAAACACACGAGGTTCGTCTTCAGGATGTAATGTAATCCAATCTATCATCTTTATTTTTTTTTAAATTAATAACATATCATCCACTAAATAATTATCTTCGGTTTCCAAATCATTCGTACAATCATCCTCAAATTTAATTTTTTTTGTACTCAATTTTGAAACTTGGGATGATCCTTTTCGTTTTTTAATAGGATCTACTCGCACGATATCTTCTAGTTCTTCATCAATATCATTTTCTTGTTCTTTCAAATTTAGCAACGATTCGTCTTCATCATCACCCATTTTATCTGAGCTATTATTTAACTGTTCTATATCCTGTATTAATTCCTCCAATTCTTTCAGTTCTTTGTCATTTTGTGTCTCGCGTTTACTCTCTTTTGATACGATTTTTTGCGGTTGTTGCATCGACAGATTGTTATCACCCGAGTTTAATAAAAACTCTTTTTCTAAAGAAATTAAAGGTCCTATATTAACTGTTTTACTCGGTCCCAATTTATTTTCTAAAAATCCTATAATATCTAAAACTCTTCCACTTATACGATAAACCTTTTTTTGATCGCCTCCTACATCTTTTGCATAACTATACCGAGAATTAATTTTCAATTGTAAAATACTTAAAAATGTTTGAGGAAATGTCATTTCCATATGTGAATAAAAACGATTATAAATGTCTTGACCGTTAAACACTTTAGTATCGAGAATGCAAGGTTGAACAAATCTATTTATTTTATATCCGGCTTCCGAGAACACTTCGGCTTTCTCTTCACAATCGTGACAATTTTGTAAACTGCATTCTTTAAAAGAAAATTTAAAATCGTCAGAGATTAGAATTTCTGGACCTAAATCAGACGTCATTGCACGAGCAATTTTCATTAAAGGCTCTGAATCAACTACCGTTATAGTAGGATTCACGGGTTTACCATCATAAGGTTTAACAAATTTACATCGTGCTACAATAGCGATATCAAAATTAAAAATTTTTGAATTTTCGTACTCGTAATTAGAAGTAGAATAACTCGGATTCCACAAAGATTTTGAATGAGAAATATAATCTTGATAAATTATATTATTTTCTAACTTTTTCAACCAGTCGGTAGATATGAGATTTAAACAATGTTCGTCTGTATATTCCTTTACGGCCTTTCCCAAATATTTATTTTTCAAAACATTCGAAACAAGTTCATTATAATTATTATCCATGGTATATAGCGTTCTTATTTTATGAAAAAATTGTGAGAAAAAATAATTATTTTATCTTGTTTATAAGTAAAATAGTATAAAATAAAATGATAGTAAAATTATAAAAAAATGTATCCAAAAAGTATAAATTATAAAGTAAGTTACTTTTAAAATTACAAACATTTATATATACTCATACCTAAAAAAAAAAAAAAAAAAAAAAAAAAAAAAAAAAAAAATTTTTTTTTTTTTTTTTTTTTTTTTTTTAAATTCTTGTCTGGATATATCACAAACATAATTAATTTAAAATAATACAAATATTTCATATTTAACGTAAAATTTAAATTATTTTTTTCTATATTTGATAGGAGGTCCATACCATCCATTTACCAACACTTTTTCGATTTGAACGAGCGAATTTCCTTTAAATCGATCAAATCGTCTTCGAATAACTCGCCCGTTCATTGTAGAAATTTCATATACACATCCGTCTTCTAAATTTGTTTTTTCTAAACATTTTATACGTCCATTAGGTAAATGAAAATAACCTTTATAGTATACTAAATCGATTGAATGTTCAAATTTATATTTATATAAAAGGTCTATTTCTACATCGTGAATAATTACACCGTCGGTTTTTAAAGTTTTAAAAGCCGGAAGAATCGAGTGCCTTTTTATATGAAACATGATAAGTTTGAACAAAATATCCCGGAATTAATTTAAGCTTGGGTAAAAATTCCGATAAAATCGCTCGTCTGCACCAACTAGCCGTATCGTATCCTCGAACTTTATAAACATCTAATAAATAAACTTGACCATTTTCCATTTTTTCGGCAGCAAATACAAATCCGTCTCCTAATGAAACATCGTTCCTCACCACACACTCATATCCTTCCCATTTTTCTTTAATTTTATCTCGATAACTATATACTAATCCGAAAATCCCATCTAGTTTACGAGCGAATAAATATTGTTTTCCATTTGGAATTTCGGAAACGCATTCTACCGGTTTTCTAGATATGTTATTTTTCTTTTGAGTCAATTGATAAAATGGTGATGAAACGGTATAGATTTTCATAGCATCATAAATTTTTTTGTATTTATGCAATGATTCAAATAATTCATTTTTTATTTTGATGAAAAAATCATCAGATGGTCGTTTTTTTTCCTTAAACGTACCATATTCCCATTCAAATACCAACTTATAGCAATAATCGTAATCGTCGTTGTTTTCTGAGTTATCGTTGCTCTTGAAAGAATACAATTGAGTGTGAGAATCGATCTGAACAAAATCTCGCGTTTCTACAGTTATTGGATTTTGAAAATTCCCGATTTGATGTATAAAATCTTTACATGTAGATTGCGACCATAAACGATAAGGTGTCTCTATTGAATGAACCCATTTAAACCATAAATCATCGTGATAAACGGAATGAATAGATACGATTCGTTTTGTTTCCCAATTCCCATCTTTATAACGAAAATGCGGTTTGACATAATATATTATTTTTTTTTGGATAGAATAACCTAATTTTTGAAAAAACGATTCAAATGTTGATACGTGTTGAACGACGAGTCTAAATTCATATTCGTGCATTTTTTATTTTATCATTATTCACTTTTTTTAGTTACTACTAATGCTGTTCTTATAACGATTGAATAAATTTTGTAAATGGATGCTTGACCAAACGATCCAAGAAAATCGAAAACGTACCACAAAAAACAGGATACTTAAAAGTATCAGCAAAAGAAACGTGAGTTTATAAATACTACGAAAAGCTAATACGTAAAAGAAGGGTATTAGAAGAACGGGTATGCTCGTACAGAAAATAACGGTATATGCTATTCCTTTTTCCAAAGAAGCAAACGAACCTGGGTTGAGATCGTCCGATTTTAATATGTCTTCGATATGTTCCATGAAACTTTATTATATTTTTTCAAAAAAAAAAAAAAAAAAAAAAAAAAAAAAAAAAAATTAAAAAATTTTTTTTTTTTTTTTTTTTTTTTTAACAACAACTTTAAGGATTTAGATTATAAAAGATTCTTTTCGATTCGGTTCAAGATGTAGATGTTTTCATTTTTAAAAAAATTAATCACTAATTATTAATTAATTATTAATTAATAATTAATTAATTAATTTTCAAAAATGAAAACATCTACATCTTGGATTGATTGAATCAAAAAGAATATTTTATAATCTAAATCCTTAAAGTGTAAAAAAAAAAAAAAAAAAAAAAAAAAAAAAAAAAAAAATTTTTTTTTTTTTTTTTTTTTTTTTTTTTTTTTTTTTTTTAAACAACTTTAAGGATTTAGATTATAAAATATTCTTTTTGATTCAATACAAGATGTAGATGTTTTCATTTTTGAAAAAATTAATCACTAATTATAAATTAATTAGTAATTAATAATTAATTAATTAATTTTCAAAAATGAAAACACCTACATCTTGGATTGAATCGAAAAGAATCTTTTATAATCTAAATCCCTCTTTAAAAAAAAAAAAAAAAAAAAAAAAAAAAAAATCAAAGTTCCAAGATATAAATGTTTTCATTTTTGAAAATTATTTATGAATTAATTTTCAAAAAAAGAAAATAACTACCTTTCAGAAGTTGAAAAGAATCTTTTACTTAAATTTTAAGCTAAAACTTAATCAAACTGAGTATTATTTAAATTAAAATCTTGTTTAATTTGCTTATAATTTCTTTCAGTTAAAATCAGTTGGTTTAGGTAGAGTTTAAATGATTCAATCATTATGTATGCTGTATCAGTATTTGAGCCTTCGTTTTTAAATAACTTATAGTTATCAATATTTTCAATTGATTCTAATATTTGAAATAGAGGCACTCTTTTACATAAATGACACCAATTTTTACGATACATGCTAAAAGATAATTTAATTTTTCCATCAAAATTTACATATTTATAATAGTAAACTCTTTCAATTTCAATATTCAAGCCATACAAATATAGTTTTATACATTTTGAACACATGTAGTAAACACAATCATTTTTTAGATAAACATAATGAATTATTATCGGCGTATGTAATGATGGAATTTTAAACTCATAATCTATCAACGTATCCATATTAACAACTACGTCTTTTTGTGAAAAAATATCCATAAAAGAATACGTCTGTTTCATATTTGTAAGAGGTAAGCATTTACCAATCGGTAATGTTATATATCGATAACCTGCTCTAACAACTTCCCGAACAAAAGAATATGGGAAAATAGATGCTAAATTCACAATATCGTGTACATTAGACACACGTTTCCATATTTTAGAGAGACATAATTCTTTTAATGAATACAATAAATTAGAGCTGAATGTTAGGTTGCAATAAAAAGTAGATTCAATATAGTTTTTTTTAAAGTGTAGATATTCTTCGTTTTTAATTAATTGTACTTTTAATCCTTTACCTACAATTTTCCAGGCATTGAGATCTATGTATTCGCGAGAGGCTGCCATGAAATGAATGTGATCATTACCACAAAACGTAAAAGGATGTTCTAAGAGAATCATTCTCGTTTTGATTTTTCTTCGGTATCGATCTTTTTTTCGAATGGTTTCAACGCAGACCTTATAAAATTGATAAAACGACGATTTTTGTAAAATAAAATAATATAAACGAATTGAATTGCGTTTAATCAAGTCATATTTATGGTGGTTAATGGATGTATTCATTTGAAAACCACAATCGTTATAAAGAAAATTTAAAATGGTTAAAAGATCTTCTTCGTCCGTATTAAAAACATGATGTTTAATATTTTTTAATTGCTTTTTTTGCCAACTATATTTTTCGAAATATTCATCCACAAATTTATTCCAGTCTCTATCGAGAATTCTTTGAGAGGGATTTAATAAAATATTCATTGTGAAGTTTTATACTCGTATGTTATATTTTAAAATACAAAAATCTTTTATATAGTTAAAAAAAAAAAAAAAAAAAAAAAATTTTTTTTTTTTTTTTTTTTTTTTTTTTTTTTTTTTTCGCAGTATAAAAAAGTATGATGACAAATAATAAATGGATTCATATTAAATTTACACCCGATATATTAAAAGATAATAATAAATTGTATGAAATGTTTATATATGAAGAACAAAAAATTTTATATTTTTTCGCGAATGCCGTTCTTTGGTGTTTGGGTTACGATCAACCTAACGAAACTTTACATCAACTCGTTCCTGTTGATAAACAACAC